>JAPYZC010001139.1:0-38686 GCA_030522665.1 Ichneumoninae sp. A BG-2022a
TTAACCAATTAATTTTTTGATGAATTTCTTAATAACATTTTGCAATTATTATTATGCAAAATTAATCTTCTCAGTACCTTTAGTATACATGATTTTTTCCGATTTTTAAACCATCAAGAAGTACTTGCAATTTTCTCTTATCGTTGTGGAACTTATGCGAAGTCAGCGCGCAGCGAGACTCCTTCCTTAAGATAATGCGCAAGTGTAATCAATATCAGCATTTCCTGCAGCGAGCAGTTGACTGCGAAAACATTTATTTTCCGATTTAACGATCGGTTGACACAGGTGTCTTTAAAACCGTCCTCACACGAAGGTGACGAGAATGCGTCACGCTCCGTTAATCCGTGAACTTTCACGAGAAATGGGAATAAAAATAAATTTACGGATCCTTGGAACTTTCGTAAGAGAGAAGCGGTAAACAAATGATGAGCAGAGAAATGAGGTGCGTGAACGCAGATCTCGGTTCAATGATCCTGGCACCTAGACAGTTACCCTGTAACTCTCTAGCTCGGCGTAGTACACGCGTACGCCACTTACCTCAACGTGCTTTGAGGCGTCTCGGTCATGCGGAAGTTTATAAATAAACTAACGCAACCCGGATTTACAGCTTGCTCGGCGAGCGAGCTTAATTCTTAAACGAGAACAGTATTTTAACCGTTTCGTAGTCATTGTTACGTATTCGCAACGTGGTGACAACTCTATTTTTAAACCATCAATCAAATCCCATCATTTTCAATCTACAAATTCCGAAAAAAATTTACGAATAGTAACTCATCGCAAATAAACTTCTTCGATCATAATTTCATGATAATTTATAAAAAAATTTTATGAAAGTGTAAAAATTGGGTTCAATTTAAAAGATCAAAGTTTCGTCACAGAGCGAGCGAGTGTGGTTTTTAAACGAGAAGAGTATTTTAACCTTTTCGTGCCCAAAGTAAATCCGTAATTCGATTAAATTAAATCTAATTATTTTCGATCGAAAAATTCCGAAAAAAAACTCGACGACTAGTGACCTTAAAGGGTCAAAGCTTCACCAGAGACCGAGCACAATTCTTAAACGAGAACGGTATTTTTTTCGTGCCGGCAGTAACATATTCCATAACATATTCCATATCCAATAATTTTCAATCTAAAAATTCCGAAAAAAATTCGACGTATCACGAAAAAATCTGTTCGATTATAATTTCATATTAGTAATAAATAAAAAAATTATGCGGGTATAAAAATTGAAAAAGGGTGCAAGAATGACGTCGACGGATAGAAAGCTTGTTCATCCAAATAAAAAATAATGAAATCGTTACTTAAACTCGAGTAAAGTGGGTCCGTCTTTTATTTTTCCTTACATTTTTCCTGTCGGTAACCAGTGAGCCACGAGGAGAATTGGAGCGTAAATAATGACCGTAGCTGTGGTCGAGATTCAGAGTAACAGAGAAGCGCACGAGGAAAGCTCGAATTATCGAAGAAGAGATAAAACAAAAAGAAGCGCTAGATTCGCGTTATCCTCTCGCGATTCCGGATTGTCAAGTGAGTGGTACCGAGCGAGAAAGAAGCAGGAAGTGACGTCGTGGCGTTGGCGGACGTGAAAAGTTACGCACGAGTGACAGACCGAGAATTGCGCTATCGAGTGCGAACTGGAAGAATTCAACGAAGTGCCTTAACGTTTTAGTTGTACAGGGTGGTAAAATGTCATACGATTCAATAAGTTTAAATAACCAATAATAAATGTCATTCGAATCAATAAGTTTAAATAACCAATAATAAATGTCAATCGAATCAATAAGTTTAAATAATTAATAGGAAATTCCATTCGATTCAATAAGTGTAAATAATTAATAAGAAATATCATTCGATTCAATAATTATAAACAAATAAATAAGAAATGTCACTCAATTTACAAATCCATCGGAAAATGTTGACAAAGGAATATGAAGAATCGATCGACAAAGCAAGTGCCACGTTTTTATGGATCGGTTATCGTCATCGGTTATTAATGGATCGAAAAGACACGAGGCGTTCCGATGATGATTAATATATTCGATAAAAAAATGCTCCGTCTTGGTCACGGCTTAGCATGACTTGGCCGATTTTTGCATACGCCTATACGCAGCAATTGTACTCGGTTCGTAAACTAAATGGAGCTCGATCGCATCCAATCTGGTTCAGATTGGATGCGATCAAGAACAATGAAAAACATTGGGGGCTTGACATTTTGTTTAGATCTGTTAAATAGTAAATTCTGGTCGACGATTTGTTATCGTTATCGGTGATTATTTGATCGAAAAGTCGCGAGGTGTTTCCATGAAGATTATTGTCCAATAAAAAAAATCCTCATGTTTGGGCGTCGTTTTGCACTTGGCCGAATTTTTCGAGTGACTATACATAGCTATTTTCGTCGCTGAGTAAGCTAAATGGGGCTCGATTTGAGCTTGCCAATTTGTCAAAATCTATTAATTAATCAATTCCGGCTTACGATTGGTTATCGTTATCGGTGATAGATCGATCGAAAAGTTGAAAATACTCAGATTTTGCCACGGCTTTTCATTACTTGGTCCAATTTTGGCCACATCTATAAACGCCTATTTTAGTCTCTTACTAAATTGAATGCAGTTCAATTTGAGAGCTTTAAATTGTCTTCCTTAATCGATTAAATCAATCCTGGAGTATCGATAAAAGTCATTTATGCATTGGCACCCACGATGAATCATTATATAATTGTATCTCCGATACAATCAGTCGTGCGAAAGTTTTCAACTAAAATGACTCACAGACCGTGGAGAGAGGAGCGTTCCGACCTCACGCCGATAATAAGTCTCCGACGGCAATTATTTTTCAGAAATTCTATATTCCGCCTGTTGTACGATGATTCAACAACTCCTACGGACAGAAATTTAACGTGCCAGAAACCCCATTACGAGAAACCCTTATATAAGCCCGTTCGCGACTCTCACACGAGTTGTCGCGTGATCTGAAAGGAGCTTGCACGTGCGAGAAAATCCGGCTTTGCGGGGCACCGCATGGTTCCATTTATTCGTACGTGAAACTCTATTCCGGGGTCCGATTTTTATCTCGAACATCAAAGCGCTCATCCCATTGTGCGCATTCGATGCATAGTCGCAAAGGATAATAATAATAATAATAATAATAATAATAATAATAATAATAATAATAATAATAATAATAATAATAATAATAATAATAGTGACTGGATTTTGCAAAACTGCTGCGCATCTGAACGACCAGTTGTCGCGTCAACTATGCGAGCATCCTGAGAAATATTTTTGCTGCTTCGGTCGGTGTTTGAAACTATAACAGAAGATCGACGAATTTGATACGAATCGTTGGCTATCCGGCGACGCTTCGCAATTTTTTATTTTTTTTATCCGCCACGACTCGTGCACGGTTGAGCCTCAATTGCTCTAACGAATGAAATAATTACAGTCGCGCATCCTATATCGTTCTAACGAGTTAGCACGCGCCCATTACGTAGCCTCCATTATTGTTCGACTGTTCGACCGTTGTGCACAGTCAATGTCATCGATGCGCGCAGCGTCACGTACATTTGATTTCTTCATCGAAATCAATTTCAAGTCGAGTCTCCATGCGCGAGGACGTCGCAAAGATATCATTTTTCAGTTCCTGCGACGAAGTCTCTTTTTTGAAATTTTTGTAATTTTTAATTAAAATTTTTTTTTTTTTTTTTTGCCATTTTACTTTAGTAAAATTTTCGCTGCTCTGTGTCAAAGTGAAGCGCGAAGCTACGCGACGGCTGAGCAGCGACTAATTTTCTGGCCTCGGGCGTTGAATAATAGCTTTATAACATTAGTAACCCCCTTTGCCGGTAATAAGACTGGATGAGGCTCGACGTGTGAGTTTCAACTGGCGGCAGCGCATCGCGACTCCCTCCACTGCGTGCACGTGTTAGTTCAGTACCCGCGTGTGTCCATTCGGCCTTTGCGATACCCCGACTACACTTATGGCCTTGGTTCTAGTTCTATTTCATTTTCTCCCAACGCCCGGTTGACGACGTTCTCCGCACATCCAATTCGCAATTGGTGAAATTCTCGTTAACGACGAAGAGCTAGTTAACCCTTTGGTACGCGGTGCCTTCGGGTCGACTGTATACATGTCGTACACTTTAAACACCTCGACGCAACACTTGTATGTCCCCCTTCATTAGGCTAATAACATTTCTGCGAGATTTTTTTTTTATTCAATTTTGTATTTTTTTTATTTTTTAAATGAATGAATTAAATGAGTAAAACGAAGTAGTTGTGTCTGATATGCGATCCGTGTAGACTGTATATGTACCGTGTACTTCAAACTCGACGAAACATTGCCACACTTGTTTGGCCGCGCCTTCATTTGGCTAATAATATTTTTACGGGTTTTTGTAAATAAAATGTTGTGTTTTTGATTTTTTGATAAATTTCTTAAATTAAAGTCGCCAACGTGGCAGGTCGGTTATAAGAACAAACTTAACATTTTTTAATTATAATTTAACCCTTTACTCGCTAACATAGTACGTTTGTGGGTTGTTACGATTTGCTCTTAGACGTATCACGGGTAAAGGGTTAAATTTTTATTCGAGGATGCTAAATTTGTTTTCACATTTATCCCATATGCGATTTATTGCATATAGGGGAGAGCGGGGCAAAATGGGGCAACGGAGCAAAACGTAATTTTCCAATCATTTTTGGATCGGACAAGGTGGCAAAACTGGGCAGAAAAGCCTGATGTATCCGATAGGGCAAATTCGGGCATCCAAAAATTATTGGAAGTAACCGAAACGAGATGCGGAGATGATTGCAGCAGCAGACTGTGAGCGGCTTGATTCGTATAACAGACTAAGTATTTTATCCGTTATGCATAACTGCCGGTAATTAATGAAAAAAATGAGGCTCAATTCCTGGATTATTCGATGGGCAGATTTAAGTTTTTAGTTTCCCACTTAAACTCTCAGATCAGCAGTTATCATCTTTGACCTTTGATATACGCAAACCACCGGGTGTTTTGAACTTCAAAATACCCCCCCCCCCCCGTTCCCCCGCCCCCTAATAGTAATTCGTAGTGTGAACGTCACCGACGACAGGAATGTAACCGACAAAACATCGTCCGTCCAGCTTTATCTCTAAACCGTGTACGCGGACAAAGATCAACGCGGGGTCGGTGAAGAGAACTCGAGACTCGAATCGACCATGCCGAGGGGCTCCGACGAAGCCAGACAACTTCGTCGCAGCCTCGAGGCAGCCCCTTGCGACCTCGAAAACCCTGAATCGCCACCTCTCGAGACGAAGCACAAGTAACGAACTTTTTCGTCGTTCCGAGTTTTCGCAATTTCTCGAGCTTTTTCTCTAAATTCATGGTTTTTCATAATCGTTACCGGCGCGAGAAATGTGGAAATTGCTATGTTGGTTCTTTTTATCTTCGTAATCAATGAAAAATCTATATATTATGCCGGTGAAAAAAAATAAATAAAAAGCAAAACGTACATGGCGGCCGTTTTTGCGCCGCAAAAAAATTCCCTGACTTTTCACTAAGCAATTAAAAATGTCCCCTTGCCAAACTTCTAACGACTTCTAATAAAAGAAACTAATGATGCAAATAAAAATGCATAATTATTGTATTATTGTTTAATTCTATTTTTTTTTTTCGAAATGTTCCATTTTTTTAAGGCTCCCTGTTATGTATTTCTTATTTATTTATACAAAGTTCGGCGACAATTTAATTTTTCCCTGACCAATTTTGAAATTCCCTGACTTTTCCAAGATATTTTTTTCCCTGACTTTTCCCGGTTTTCCTGACCGCGGCCACCACGCTGTAAATCGCAAATCGCAATAAATAATAGACATTACATTTTGTATATAAAATTTGTTTTTTTTTCAACAGACATAAGAATTTTGTTTACAATATACACCGCTCCTTAACTCAGAGATTGCGCAGATTCAGAGAGAGCCGATAATGGAATAGGAACGTTATCGCAGCGCGCGATAAGATTTTGTTGATAATCGATCGGGAGGACAATTCCTTTCCAACAATTATCCGATATTAAATATTTTTCGGCCACTCTCTTTATCGACCATAATCGCAAAAGAAGGCGCTCGTGTCGTTCGACCCGCGCGCGCGCTCAATTACTTATCTTATCAACAGAGCATAAAAAAAACTGCTTGTAAAATTAAGCATTATGTACGGTCGTTTATGCAAAGATAAGAATATTCTTTCGAGAGAAATTCGTTTGTAACAGTTAAAACGTTTAACAATCCGTACAGAATTTCTAAGACGAGGCGATTGCTGCTCGGTCGGTAACCAAAACTGTAATCCGAAATTCCGCCTCGTTTGGTTTTAGGATAGAAGACGAGAACGTCGACCTCCGTCAAATAATCCTGCAGTGCAAATTTCCCATCGTTCAGCTCTGTCGCTCTCGCACAGAATTGTTCGAGTTCATCATAAAAAAAAAACCACTTGCGACAGCGAAAATAATTGTAGAATCTCCAATTACGTGCAATTAAATGCATGCAACGTGCGCCAGAGTCCGTTTCGCATAGCCGGTATTTAAGACGCCACAAATTGTCGTCTCTTTAACTCTTGAGAGTCTTCCCTTTCGAGTAACGCGATACCCCGTCCCTAACACGGTGGGCTTCATGTAGGCTAAACACGAGCTCAGCACTTACCGCACACTCGATGACAATCCCTATCGTACACCGTAATCGAATAACTGTAATCCGCTAAACAGAATTCCCAACAAAACTTTTATCGACCATTAATTGAGCGGAGGAAAAAAAAAATGCATATAAAACAAATTTCCCGTCTCGTTCGAGTGACCCGATTGTAATTCGAAAACTGTCGTAGCTTCGCCTAAGCTCGGCAAGGGAATACAAATTGCGCGAGTAATATTACAGCACGGCAAGTCTCTCCCTGTCTCGCTATCGATTTGGCTGGATGCCGTTAATGTTTGAGGTTATGTTGAGGAATCTTCCCAGACGGGCAGACTCCTCTCCAGGAGCGACCAGGTCTGTCGTAGGAACCGTTAAATAATTTCCCGTCTCGGACCCTGGGACAAGAAACTGCCGAGCGAAGTCCTCGCAGTCTACAAAATTTTTTTTTTCATGTCGTGAATTACTCGGCTTCGAAAAAAGATAAATAACAAAAAAAAAAAACATGACCGTGAAAAACAGGATCGAGTCGATTATTTCGTTGTGTCGAAGAGCAAAAACTTTAATCGCTGTCGAAAGCAATTTCCTACAGCTATATCGGGATATTTGTAATGGACGGAGAGGTCGGCACTCGAGCAGTCACAGTGACGAGGAGCAAACGATGTGCACCTGTTAAGCTGGCGCCAGGTTCGACGGGGGTTTCGAGATATTTCGATATTGCACACATCTCCCCCCATGGACGCCGTAGTAGTAGTATTCGGTAGTACTACTCGTCACTATGCTCGTAGCAAGGCGCGAGCGAAGTAAACACGGGCGAGGACGAGAGGTGCAGAGAGAAGCGACCGGAATGCGTTTAAAAATAATTCACCCGTGCGTATTTTTGTGGCGCAAAAAAAAATATTTTCTTTTCGCAATAAAACTGTCCAGAAGAATGGGAGGATAAAAAAAACTCACCCTAGCTTCGTGGCAGAGCGTCGAGACGAGTCGCCCGTCGATTGTTTTTTTTTTTGTTTCTCTTCTTTTTTTTCTCAGAGTATTTTTTGCTCCTCGCAGTTACTGGCCGACTTTGTTACGGGAAGGAGAGCTTGGAGAGGCAAATGCGAAGCGACGTTCCATAAGAGGGATACAGTGAGTGAGAGAGAGAGAGCCTTCGGGATCCTTCGAAGGCCACTCGCGCATCAAACTTTACCGAGACTTGTCGGCGATACACAACGGGTTCCCATTGCCGTGTCAGAGACGATTTGCGAACGCGACGGATTCGATGCGCGCACGGATTCCCCCGCGACACGATTTCGGCGAGTTTACTTATCGCGAGACTCTCCCTACGCTACGACATTCCGTGATCGCATCTCGTTTGGCTTTGACAGCCTCACTGGCTCACAGTCCCCCATGAAACTCGGCTCCGCCGCTGTCAAACTCGACCGTCGCGACGCCGATCTTTTCGCTATCTGGTGGCGCTCCGATGAAAGACGACCGGAGTTTAACTTTGTGCCCCTAGCGGCACGCTATTTTTTGCGTGGACTCGCCTCGGACTCCGCCGTTGGGCTTGTCGCGATTCGATGATAACTTATCGACGAACATTACGGTTTAAGTTTTCTGTTGCAGAAGTATATTATCTGCATAATTTTTATGTTTATATCGTCTTCGAGTCTTACCGATAAATTAAAAAAGAAACGTTTTTTCGTTTCTTTGAAAGACTCACAGTTCGGCTGTTTATATTTGGCTCCGCAAACGTATGTCGATATCTTACCTTCTATTTATCATTGAAATGAATGCAACATATTTCGCCTTCTGTTTACTGGACGTAAACGTCTCACTTAGCACGAGAGAAAAACATTCTACCACCAGATATGAAATAAGTATGTCGAACAAATGCCCCGAGGCGATTGCCTATGGAGGCTCGCACATCATTTGTCAAAACAAAGTTTGTTTACCATTTACAGACTCGAACATCCGTCAAAGGTCACCTCAAAATTCTTCGTACGACGCTCCGGCGCGTCAAAATTTCAACCACAAAGACTAAATAAAAACTAATCGAAAAGACTCTCCGATATTCCAAAATCCATCACAACTTTCGCAATGGCATCGTTCGAGAATCAATTCGCCGCATTCTCAAAATTCGGCGACACGAAATCCGACGGAAAATTTGTCACCCTCACGCAGAGCGACAAATGGATGAAGCAAGCCAAAGTCTTCGACAAAAAGCTCACGACCACAGACACGGCTATATGCTTCGGCAAACTTAAGTAAACGAAATTTGTTATGGGCAAATAATAATTCGTTATAACGACATGTGAATTTTATTAAATAATTTCATTGAAAAAGCGTTAAATGCGAATGATTTTTCGTCAAGGCAAAAGGCTTTATCGATCGAGGACTACAACATATACATCGACGATCTCGCCAGCAGCAAGGGAATCGATCCGAAAGTTATTAGAGATAAGATGGCATCGTGCGGAACGCCTGGCCTAAGCAATACAACGGTGAACATCGTGAATTTAATTGTTCGTTGAGTACATCGACATGACTGGTTCTGTGTGCTATTTTTGCAGCAAGTTGCGGAGAGCGATGCTGTGAGACGACTGACCGACACAACACAGTACACCGGTTCCCACAAGGAACGCTTCGACAAGGACGGCCGAGGCAGGGGCAAAGAAGGACGCACGGATTCCGTAGCGAACGACGGATACGTACAGGGATACAAGCAAAAGAACTCTCAAGATAAGGGCAATCCATCCACCGGAAAAAAATAATCAGTTCGAAAAAAAAAAAACAAAGAAAAATCCTTTGTTATACTTTCTAGTGTAGAAAATATAATGCAGGGTTTCCCGTTTATTTTTAATTTTTTACTGCACGGCACGCAATAATATGGAATTATATTTTATTTAGACCAATAAACAGAGTTTATCTTACGTCTATGATTGCCCGTTTCCGAATCGACAGCCCGCATTAAATAAAATAAAAATTAGTTGGTCGTTACACTTTACCGTGTAATTCTATATTGACCCGGAGGCCGCGCGGCCCCTTCCAATCCTTTCTCCTCGACTTTCTTCTTCTCGTATACTTATATATATCGCGGCGAGAGAACAAGCGCTGAATATCCATTCATGCGCGGAATATGTGCTAACGTAGAGAAATATACTATCCGTGCAGCAAACATCGTCCGCAACCCTTTTACCTGTCCGTACTACTTTGTAGTACAAAGTAGTGGTACAGCTCTCGAAGGAGGCATGCGCGTACTATAAAATGCTATTTACGCTTCCCCTGTACCGCTCTTCACTACTCGATTCATCATTCGTCGATACACGGACTTAGAATCGCCCCCTTCTACGAATCACTTTCTATATACAACGAAACAACAAAATAACCGCGTTCTCGTTATTTTACTCATCACGCTGCATAGCCACGGGAGCTCGCACTCTGCACCGTGCAATGTTTCAATGCACATTAAAATTAAACAGTACGCTGTGCGAAAAACTCCCATCATCAGTCGTACAGAATCTCATGGAAAACGCATCTGTTCCCATCTAAGATCCGAATCGCACACGAATCGAAAATATTACGTACGATTCATCGAACAATCTATCGTATTTTTGTAACGTCGATCTGCAATCTGCGATCTGTAATTTAGCGTTACGATTGGTTTAAAAAAAATAATTTATCCCGACGGTGATTTCATGATTTAGCGAAGTAGAACGATGTTCCTAATACTGACTCAGGCACAGGCTGGAAAACGCATTTATTCCCGCCCATCTAAGATCCAAATCGCGCATAAATTGAAAATATTACGCCCAACGATTCATGGAACGATCTATCGTTTTTTTGTAACGTCGATCTACGCTTTTGTAATTTAGCTTTATGATGGTTAAAAAAAAATCATTTGTCCCGACGTTGATTTGATGATTTAGCGACTTACAACGATGCTCCTAACACTGACGCAGAGGCTGCCTAGTCGGCCGAGTAGCGGGGTATAGAGAGACTAGCAAAAGTATACCGGTCATAAATAGAAACACGGTCAACTATGGGTACACTCACCAATTATCCTACGCCGCATGACTCGTACCACTCGTATACTACGTACTTCACGAACACTTTGTACGCTCGGGGCCCTGCACCTGTGTGCAGACACGCGAGCGCCGTTGCACAAAGACACGCGAACCGGCGTACACGCCGCATTCTTATACGTTTTCAGTACTACCAACGCGCGCGTCCTCGAACCCATCGCCATTCAAGATGGAGCTAAACAACAGATCGTTCGTCCCATAAGGTAGTTGTAAACAAAAACGGGTGTGTTTGGAGAAACATTTTTTTTTTTTTCGTCGTCTCCGATAATTCTTACGATAGTTCGATCGTGCGCGACGTAATAACTCGTGCGATCACGACGAAATGGCGAAATCGGTGCTGAGTTCGGACACTCTGCCGAAAGCTGGACGTGTCAATGAAGGTAAAGGCGCCTTTTTTTTTTTTACTCTTTTCCTTTTGTGTCAAAGAAACATCTCGTGTTATCGCCGTAACACGCGTTCAACTCTCTGCATGATTTCCTTTGTTCGGCGAGCTTAGATAGATTATGTTTTTTCAGTGTGCCGCGAATGGCTCGTTCACGAGGACGGGGCTTTGGCTTATCGCCTGCAGGACGAAGAAAGTTCGTATCTTGGATATTTAATTGTTAAAGGGTTTCCCTTCGTACTCTTTGTTCTTTTTTTTTATGACACAGAACACTCCAATCGCATATAAAAAAAAAATACTCTTCTGCAATTTCAATTTTCATTGAGGAGAACAAATTTTGCAACTTGGCATATTTCACTTTTATAATTCTTTCAAAACTTGGATAAATTTTTACATATTTTTATTTTATTGCATGCTAAATGATCGATATTAATTATGGGTTTTATGGCCCGAACTATTTGACTATTTAATTTTAACACAATTCTAATGAACAATGTTCGGCACGAATTATAACAATTTTACAAATTTTATATGTAAAAAAACAGTTCCGAGATCTTGATATAAATTTTTTAATTTACTTACATATTTGCGCAATCTTGATAATATGCCTGATGGGAAACTTTGTGGAAAATTTCCAGTCAAAGAACACTACAGCGGCAACAAGGTTCGCAACGCTCAAGTGCGAGAGGATCTGCCTCGAGCTCGTATAGAACAGGAATTGGAGGAGATAAGATACCACTCTATCGTACAGGAACAGTGAGTCTAGATAGACACCCGCCGAGTCATCGGAAGAGAAGCGAGAAAGAGATAGAAAGAACTTGTCATGCTAAATAATTTGTTTTCTCGGCAGGGAAGAAAAAGACGCAATGGTGGCAAGACAAGTAGCGCTGAATCTGGAGCGTGAAGAGCGTCACAAGGAACGTGAGCTGCAGGAGAGAATGAGGCATCAACTGAGACTGGACGACGAAGCTGCACAGCTCGAAGCTCAGATGGAGATTCAGCGGAGGATACAGGAAGAAAAAGATCAAGTTAGTTAAAGTCCTGTTGGGGCAAAAATAATAACGTTATTACTTCTAAGTACTAATTTTGATTATTTTTTAATATTAATTTTTCTCATTTTTATTTATTGAGAGATATAAAGAGTAGTAGGAGATCGTAAAAACCTGGCAGGGTATAAGAGAGGAAAAACAGTATATAAAAATATATGTATACATTTATTTATTTGTTTTATATTTATTCATAAATATTATTATTATTAATATTTACAGAAAGAAAGTTATTAACTTATGTAATTTGCTTCAAAAATATTTTAACTATATATATATATATATATATATCTGATATGAACAAGATCACATTAGCATGTGCGAAATAAAAAAAATGTATTTTTTCGTCTCGGAAATAAAAAAAAAAGCCGAGTCTGAAACCTATTCGACGATAACGAGAGACAATTTAATGAATTATATTTAATTCGACAGGAACTGGCGAGAAAATTGCAGCAGGAAGAAGAAGAGTGTTCGGTGGACACGCACGACGCCCCGATCGAGGATCAGCTGTCGCTGGATCGCAAGCTAGCGATGGAGGCCCAAGACGCCGAGCTTGCCCGCATGCTGCAGGAAAAAGAGCGGGCGAAGGCTCGACGGGCGCGGGAGCGCGCGAGACAAAAAAAACTCGAGCGCCAGCAGATGCAGCAGCTGGAGTCGCACGGTACAGTCGAGAGGCCACCGCGGCCCGACAAGCTCGACTTGAAACCGACGTACGAGAGAAATCGGCCGCGCAATCCGCCGAATCACGCTCAATATCCGGACCCGGAGGAGATACAAGTACTCGAGGATTCGATCGAGGACGTTCGGGAATTGCCGAACGTAGCGGCGATGATAGATCCGACTTACAACGGTAACACGCATCGCAGCACTTCGAGCAGCTCGAGCAATACCGTAAGTCCGACTTACGCACTGCCGACACCGCCTCAGGAGTTGATGCTCGACAATGCGCCGTGCTACATGCCGGTTCAGGGTCAGCGCCGAACGCAGATTCAGTCGCCGTCGCTGTCGCACGAGGAAAAACAAAAGCGTCGGGTCAAAGACGGTTGCAAGCAGCAATAGAACGCTCGCGAGGGTGTCCAAATTAACTTCGCAAAAAAATGATATTCAAATCCGTCGAGGGTACGGTGAACAAACTTCTCGATTTTTCCGGTTTCATTCGGATCCGATTTAAGCGCGTACCTTCAAAGATTCGACCGAGTCCTAGCGTTATTTCGTTCGTATTTATTTTTCTACGTCACGTTAAAAAGATATGCCGGTTTTCATTATGAGAGGCTCGAGGTCGCGAGGTTCCCACGTAGTCTATCTCGGCATGGGTCTCCCCCCGCACGCAAAGGTTTAAAAAAATAGTAACGCGGAGCTATCGCGTGAAAAATCGGTCCGAGTCTCTCAGCGAAGAAAGCGAGATACTGATAGCAAAACAATCCTGTCCTTTGAAAATTAACGGTCGTCATTTGAGATTTGTCACTGTTCACCGTACGCTCGGGGAGATTTTCCAGCAATCTCGGTACCGATTCGACGTTCAATCGCCGATTTTATGCCGTCGAACTGCTTCGACGGTTCACCCAATCACGCAATCACACACAGACTAGTATAACATTGGTGGGTCGTCCGCCGCTCGTTTCGTTATCCCGAATTTCCGAACTGCCTTGAAGAATAACGAAATCGCGTTTTATGATAATACGTCAGTGAATATCAAATTTTGAAATGACTCGTTGGTAATAAAAACTTCGCGAGCTATAATTGCCATAGCGAAGCGAGACACAATGCAATGTGCCTTTCGGAAAAGGCATATATATATTCAATAATAATGCTCAATCGAATGTATATTGATAAATACATATGTCGAGTAAAGCGTTCGCGATTCGTTGAAGCCATAGAAGTTTTAAAGATTTATCTATCGGGAATAAAAAAAAAATAATGCGACAACGGAGAGAGTTCGTCCTGAATAGATTTCCACTAGGATAATTAGTATCAAATGCAATAGAAACAATCAATTGATTAGTTGGACTATCAACTTAATCGTTCTTATCTCTACACGGAGCGCCGTCATTGATTGACGGCTCGCACGATATACACACATTTATACCTTTGTTTTTTTTTAAGTCTAGACTGAATTTGCAATGTAAAGAAAAAAGAGAAGATGAATGAGAAAATTCAACAAGAAACGATAGAACATTGCCAAAGATCCAACACAATTAACATTTGGCTCTGTACCAGATTGACACAAGTATTAAAATAACGGCGACCTGAATTCAGCGAGGTTGCACGTTTGTTTTTTTTTGTTTTTGTTTTTTTTTCTTGTACAGTTACCTGTACCAAATATTATGAAGAGTAATACGAGATACTTAATGATACCTTTATAAATAATTAATCAAATACGGTGGTGTTCATGGCTGATGGCGTAAATGCTGTACCAAAATCAAACAAATCATTTAATTTCGAACGGCGTATCGCGTATTACTTTGCGAAGCATTTAATGGTATTTGTTTGAAAATATAGTGAAAGTATATTCGCGCCTATAAAAAAAACAGCAATCGCGTGCAGTGAAATCTCGAATATTCGGGGCAAGCGGGATCGCTCTTGAGGAAAAAAATTATCTAGTGAGGAAAATATCAAACACTGACGGAGAATTGTTGAGGCCTGGTAGTGCGTTTATCAGTCGCTATTAGCGTTTATGCAGTTCCATCAGTTTTTTTTTTTTTTTTTTTTTTTTTTTTTTTTTTTCACGACTGTAAACTATTTGATCTCGATCAGTTTTTATTTTGTATAGTGTAACGCGAGGAATGCACCAAAATGTATAGAAGAACAGAAGCCAATAGATACGTCGATCAAAATACGATCGATTGCTGAACAAAAATTTATATGACCTCGATTAATCGAGTTTTTACTGTACTCATAATTCACGACGGATTGCGTATCTTAAAGTAAAAAAAAATCGAATCTCGTACGGTTGCTTTAACGGACAGCATTCCGCTTAAGATGCACAAAAGTTTGAGGCCTATAAAGACAATTTACACGTAGAACTAGAATTTATATATATATATATATATTATATTATATTATTTGTATATCGCTTAAAAAAATCTACGTTTAATCAAATAATCGTATTAACGACGGTGACTGGAGATTTTTTCAGAAAAAAAATGTTATACATAAATTTTCTTATACGTTTATTGTATTAATATAACTATACACGAGCATATCAATAAATTATTTACATCTCTATATGGTACAAGTATTTTCACGGGACTTCTGTGCAAAAGCTCCGAAACCCAAACGATATTGAAAATAAATTGAAACGAGGATGAGAATATCCTATCTGTATTCTCGATGTTAATTGAATTTTGTCCGCTGACGATTTCATTTTCATTGTTCGGGCGAGAGCTCTGAGCCCAACCAAAAATACACGAGAACCATTAGAATTTTTCATAAGGGAACAAAAAAATATTTTCGCTACTGCTAAGTTATAATTATCGGGACGCAGAGCTATATTCGGAACCCCGGGACAACCGACGGAGCCCAATATACGAAAGTTTTTCATTTTGAATTCAATTTTCAAATTAATTTATCGACTTCAAGATTAATTGCGACGCGTTCGTGTCACACATGAATTCCACACTTCACGATGAGTTTTTATGTAACTTCGCTCAATTATGTTAAACAATATTTTTGCACGGAAAATCGATTGGCAAATCCATTTCCGACCGATGTCGCTAACTTTATAAACTTGGGAATTCAAAATTTGAGTCTCCGTCGACTATGTTGATGATTAAAAAAAACAAAAAATTGGTTTCGTCCAGAAACCGTTGAAGGGTTTGACAAACATAATACAAAACAAAGAATCCAGTTTATGCACGGTTATTATTTTGTTTCAATAGAAAAATACTGTTTTTTTTATTAAACCCGATACAGATCTAGTCTCGTTTACACGAATGTAGAATAATGGGGGCGAAAAAAAGACAGAAAGGACATTATATCAAACGGCCGACTTTGAGATGCGTTTGTGCATCCTGTGGTCCCGCGGCGTTCCCGTTTACAGCGTGAAACTGTTGTTTCGTACGAAATGCGTCGGTCGATATATTACCATCGCTCGTGCGATGAAAATGAGGAGGATAAAGCGTAAATAAATTGCCAGGCGTAAAAAATCTGAGGAAAGGCTGAGGACTCGTTTTTTAAAATGTATCCCATTCCACCAACATTCCGTTCGGTTTCCTCGAAACAGATTCAGAATTTATATAACTAGTATTGTAACGCGTATGATACAGCGTTTGCCGATGTTGGCCAAACGATTTTTATTACAGTTTTCTCGAGCCTAAACCTTTGTCTACCCCGCACTATAAACCCCGACACTCTCGAATCTACGAGAGATTTTTTTTTGGGCGTAAATTGTCTTTCAATCTGAGATGTATTGGAAAATTCATGAAACCCGAACGGCATTACGCTCGGGAGACGATTAGTCGGTAGTACTTTTCGATCGTACCGGCAAAACGAATCCCTGGCGGGGATGAAACCAGAAGGCTGCTTTTGTAGGTAGACCGGTCGACGCGACGCGAGCTCTACGCTGTTTTTCAGCCGCTTTTTTTTCCTTTTCCACTGCGGATATGGAACCTTTCAATTTTCTGCAACAAAAATAAAATGTACATCGTGCACTCGTGATTAACATGTTTGCGAGCAAATTTTTGTTAACGGGATACAGAATTTTGTCGCGAAAATATTAGTATAGAAAAAAAAGATTGAAAAGCAACGAGGGTGGCCATCAATGCTGTACCTACGAGGTTGATTAGATGTGTCCTTGGACCTTGTGTGCGGTGGCGAAAACACGTAGTCAAGCACTTCATCTGCTCCTGCGTATTAAGATATCGTAATAAGTATATTTTTTTTCAGAATTGTGAATTTTTTCAGATTGTTAAGTAATCGTTGATTTTTTATTTTATTTAATAGAACAAAAATCAACGATTATTTTTAAATCTCGAAAAATTCATACGTATTCAGAAAAATAAACGAATCATTTTCATAAAAAAAAAGTTTTGTTGCCGGGTAATTTGTTAACTAATTAATTTTTTGATGAATTTGTTAATTTTTTACACCACCCCTCCCTCCTTAAATTATCAATAACGGCAACTTGCCTCTTAACAAACTTGCCTTTTTGATCATCATCGGGTCTATGGTGAACTTGGTCAGGGGGTGAAAATCGAAAGACATCCGTGCTTTCGTTGCTTCTCTGAGACAACTTTCTCGTCCGTCCAGTTGGCAACTTCTCGTCCGCAACGTCCTGAAAATCTGTAACGCTCGTCCCCGACGCAGTTCTCTTTCTCCGGGCCGGAGCTTTTCTCGTCGCTCTGGCCTTCGGCTCCGACGGTTCGGTCTCGGAATTTTCCTCCTCAATCGGGTCCTCGCTGATGGCGCTTTTCAACGATGCCGCGCGAGTTCTGCGTTTCACTTCGGCCATCGGTTGATCGACGCTCACCGCTCGTCGTTCTCGCGAGATCGGCGCCTTCTTCCTTTCCCTGGCGACCTTCCCCCTCGATTCGATGCTGAAGATCTCGTCGTCGTCCTCCTCGGCGATGGAAGTGATGGACGTTAGTCTGCCCCGCGTACTCGACGCCGGACTGGCAGCTTCGTTCGTCTTCGCCCTCGACGAAGAATCCTTCGAATCGTCCGGAGATTCGCCGCTCTCCTCCGGAATAATTTCCTTCGCCACGCTTCCTCCTCTCCTCGCTCTCTGCGTGGAAGTTCGACCGCTCGTTTCCAGCGGACTGTCCTTCGGCACCGAACTTCCCCTCTTTCGAGTGACTCGCTTCGTCGTCGCCTCGGGAATCTCCTCGCCTTCCTCGGCAACCTCCTTAGCCAACGAAGAAGCTCTCGTCGTTCTTCTCGGCCCGACAATCGGCTCGCTGCTCTCTTTGCTCACCGAACTTCCTCTCTTGCCCCTCGTCGTCCTTTTCGCCGTGGAAACATCGAGCTGTTCGTCCTCCACGGTCTCCTCCGTCAGGGAAGCCTTCGACGACGATCTCGTCCGCACCTTCCGAATCACCGTCGATGCGGGAATTTCTTTCTGCATCGAAGCCGCTCGTCTCGGCCTCCGTCTCGGCAACTCCTCATCCGTCGGAGTCTCCGCCGCTGGAGAGGAGTTCGTCGCGAATATTTCCTTAGCCAGGGACGTCGATCTCTGATGACGACCGCGCTTTCCCGGTGCGGCCTCGGGAGGATCTTCCGACTCCGTCGACGCCACTCGGCTCGGGTCGCTTTCCGAGGTGGCGAAGAGGTCTTTCGCCAGCGAGCTGCCGCGACGAAGCCTGCCGACTTTCTCCGCTTTCGACTTCGTGGCCGGAGACTCCGGCAAGGGCGAGGCCAGCGACTCCTGCATGACCGACGAGGCTCGACGCGCTCTCGTCATCCTCAGCGGCGTCGCGCTCTCGGCTTCGGCGTCCTTCCTCGCCGAACCTCTCGGCGTCGACAATCCTATCTTCGACAATCGAGCCGACTGTCTTCCCTTCCTCGGCAGTGGCGACCCTTCGGCTCCGAATTCTTTGCCCTCGTTCGACGTTGCCGTTTCGGTCACGCCGGTCGAACCCTCGTTCGCCGTCTTGTCGCGCTCCGCCCGAGAATCGTTCTCCTCGTGGGAGTCTCGATCGACCGCCTTGCGACCTCCGACGCTGAATATCGAAGAGTCGAGACTGCTCTCCTCCCCCTCGTTGGCAATCTTCTTGGCTCGAGAATTGTTCTCTTCGACATTTTGCTTCGGGCTCTGGCGACGTCTGCTCGAAAATATCGAGGAGTCGCGGCTCAGGTCGGACTCGTCGTCGGTCATGTTGGAAACGTTGTCGGGAATTATTTCTTCCCTGGACTTCTTCGCCGATTTAATTTCCTCGGCTAGTTCGATCGGCTGCTCGACGTTCGTCGAGCCACTCGGCAGCGAACCCTCGACGCTCCGCGACGACTCGTCGTCCGTTATCGTGAACTCGTGCGAGACCAACTTCGGCGCCTCGTAGAAACCGTTGTTCGAGCTGAGACTCTTCTTCGCCTCGTCGTTCGGCAACTTTGCGCTCGAGCAATCGACTTCCATCGAATTCGTTAGACTCTGGAAAGCCTCCTCGGGTTCGTCGTCCTCGTCGTACTTCAAGGCCAAGAGTTCATCGTCGTAACCGTCGTTCGTCTCCGTTTCTTCGGTATTATCCACGGTTTCGTTTTTCGAAATTGGTGGCAGAACGTCGCGCGTCGGCCAACCATCGCCGAGATCGCGCCGCTCCCTCGGCTCGACAGTCGCGTCTTCCTCCTTCTCATCTTTGTCTTCCTCGCGCATTCCCGGATTTTCTTCCGTCTCCGAGACCTCGGGTATCGAAAAGCTTCGCGCCGACGATCGAGCGAAGCTCTCTCGTCTCTCGGCGATTCTCTCGCGTTCGCAGGTCGATTCTCTGTCGGACGGCGGTCGCGTGTCCGAATCCCGATCGAGCCCGAAACCATCGACTTCCATGAGCACCTCGGAATTTTTGTCCTCCTCGCCGTCTCTGCTGTACTCCTCGGTAATTATCCTGGTGACGGTTTCCACTGCAACAGAACGACTGAATCTACTCAAATTTTCATGTTTTTCTAGCGCGCCGGTTGTTCGCGATAAATCTCGAAACTTGTCAATTGTGCGCTCGACGAACGAGCCTGTTTTTTCTCGTCCATCGACCGGGGATTCCGTCGACCTCGCGTGTCTCTTCTCGTAGCTCGGCGCGGGTGTGCTCTCGAAGCTCGTGTCCGACGACAAGATAGACTCTGAATATATCGAGGTGGAAAGGAGCGAAGCTCTCGCCCTCGGCGACTGCGGGTAGCTCGAGGTCCCGAAACTCTTCTCCTCCTGCGAAGACAAATCGCTCGATATCTTCGCCGAATCCGAGGGCGTCGGCGTCCAGGAGCGTTTCGTCGACGCGTCGGTGGCTCTCATCAGCGACTTGCGGAGAAGATCGCTCGACGATTCGTTGCTGGAAATATTGCTTCTCCTCAGGCTCGGCCTCGGCCGCGGTCCAGAAACGTTCCTGATGGAGTAAGAGCTGTCCGACAAAATCGTCGTCTCGCTGAGGGATTTGTCGCTGAGGTTGGTGCTGAAGAAAGTCGATTCGCTCTCCTCCTCGGCTTCTTGGGCGTCCTCGTCCTCCTCATCTTCGGACATGTCGCACTTCGACAGGCTCTTCTCGGTCTCGTCGCTCTCCTCGTTCGCCTCCTCCAGCGCGATGTCTTTGACGATATTTTCACCCTCCGACGGAGCTTCCTCCTCATCCATCGACTCCTCGGCTCGCCGCTGACCCTCGCTGAATCTTATCCGGCGCGGTTTGCTCTCCGCGTCGAGGACTTTTTTATCGTCCGCGACCTCTGTCGTCGTCGCTCCGACGCTGGGCGAGGACGACTTGCGGATCATCTGACGAATCTTCAGTATCGACTGCGGCGTTTCCGACGGTGTGTTTCTCGCGCTTATTATCTGCGTCTTGCGTTTTATGAGCGGAGTGTCGAAGACCATGCTCATACCGACTTCCCTGGCCTCGACCGAGTCCGGAGTGTCGACGGCGTGGGAAGTTTTTCGTCGCTTTCTCTCCTCGCCGTTGTTGTCGTTGTTCGTACCGCCCTCGGCTCCGCCGCTCATCTCGTCGAGGCGCCGCTTTCCGTATGGCTTCCTCGCCCGCTCGACGAAGAGGACGCAGTTCGTGTCGACGTTGCCGGCTCCCGATCTGAGCGACGCGCACGGCGCGCTTATGAAGGGTATCTGAGATCTCTCGCCGCGCACGAAAGTCTCCTTGGCTTTCCTCATGACGCTCTCGTGTATGTCGCGAGTCGCGCTGCGATTCTTGCAGTGCGACATCGGACGCGGATATCGCAATTCGGGATCGATCTCGAGGACTCGTCGGTTGAGGTTGCCGGAGAATTTTCTCGTTATGCTCGGCAGCGTGGCGTTGTAGGCGTTGAACATCGTCAGAGCTACCGGTTTGTTGGATTTCTGAAAGTTTCCCCTGGCGCTCGGCACCCCGGCGGGATAAACGCCGCCGGCCTCGGCGTAACGGCAACGCTGAAGATAGTAGAGAAGACGAGTGTCGTCGGATTTTTCGTCCTCGAGAAATTTCACGAAAGCCTCCTCCTCCTCGGGATCGAGCGAGAGATGAAGAATGTCGTTCAGCTTGCCGTACAGCTTGCAAGCGCGGAAGAAACGCGTGAGCAGTTGGCTGTAGTGGGAGGGCGGTCTTCGGTGGAAAGCCGACTGCACCAGACCGTGCTCGACCGAGAGGCTTATGACGACTCCTTGGTCCTCGAGCGAGGACAAGGGCGGTTTTCTCACTCTCAGATAAATCAGAGCGAATTTGTTTTGATTGTTGCGAATCAATGTTCTCATGACGAGTTTGTGATGCCAGTCTCTGACGTCGGAGTCCGAGACGAGCTGACCGGTCATCATGTTGAGGAATCCCTGGTAGTCCTCGTGATCCAAGAGCCAGAGGGCTTGGGTGAGCTTTATGAGGCTCGGACTTAGCTTGAAGGCCGAGGGATACTTTATGAGCTGGTCGACGCCGGGGTAAGATTCTTGCAGGAGCATGGCGAGATCCATGAGAAGATATATTGTTATTTGATGCTTGTTCTCCATCTCGTTGGTATCGCCGTTGTGGCAATCGGTGAGGTAACTTCGCAGGAGAGACTGGAGAGAGGGCGGTGGATAATTTCCACCGAAGCTCAGCTCGGAGCCTTCGCTCTCCCACTGGAGCTTCAAGGCGGGACACTCGCGCGTCAGCAGCTCGTCGATGAAGAAATCCTCCTCGTTCGCTTGTCGAGTGTTCTTCGAGGATCGAGCGTTGAATTGGTCGCGCTTCTCGGCGTAGATCGTCGCCAGTCGCTCGAAGGGGTAAGGTATCCGCAGAGAGAACGACAGAGGCGCCGCTTCGTCGTCGATCTCCTGAGTCTCCGGAAGCAGACCGACGTCGTAGAACCAGAGGAGAACTTGCAGGTAGGTCGATATCCGCTGCAACGCGCGTCGCTGCTTCGTCAACTCTATGCCCTCGATCGACGAGTTCGCGAAGACGTTTGAGATGCAGTCGATCTGCTGCGAGTAGAAACGCAGAGTCCTGACCTCCGCCTCGCCGATGCTGATGCCGCAATTGTCGAAGAGCGGCTCGCACAGACGATGGGCCGTGAGTTTTATCGTGGCGGCGCGCTGCATGCCCCAGCGCACGAAAGCGTGCAGCAGGTAGGACGCGCTGCCGTCCGACCATTCTCTGCCGCATCGCAGCAAAAAATTTAGCCAACGCTGCTCGAGACACAGAGACAGCAGAGTCTCGCGCTGGGCGTCTTTGTTGCTACTGAAGGAAGCCTCGGTGCCGACGGGGATCAGACCTGCGGACAGACAGCGATGAAACGTTTCGGAGGGCTCGAGCAATATCACCGGTCCAGCCAGGGACATTTCTCGCAGCAATTCCGCCTGCACGCCGCGCGTCATCCAGAATGTCAGGCGACCCGAGCCGAGGTCGACCCACTCCAGGGCCAGAGAATTCGGAAAGAAAAGCTCCTCCGGAGGACTCGATCCGTGGCTCGGAAATTCCTTCAGCGTCGATGGAAGATAGCAGCAATTCACTATCGCCTCGTCGCCCGTGGATCGTACGTCCGACCGAGTTCTGTAGCTCGCGAGGAAGGCGTTCGGGTTTTGACAATCGCCGACCGTGTGCGGCATCTGCTCCTTGTACCACTGGTTGAGATCGAACAGGAGAGTTCGCGAGTCCAAGCTTATCAGCAGAAGATTCTCCTCGCCGCGCTTGTTGCCCGATTCCGTCTGCTCCGGATTGCTCTCGCGCACGATCGGGTGCAAGTTCGTTATTCTGTTGCCCTCGTCCAACTCGAGCTCGAACTTCAGACGCGGATCGCCCTCGAGATTCAGGTACGCGTTCGAACCCTTGTCCGAGTACTTTCGCTCGAAGAGCACGGCGTACATACGGAGGACCGGGGGCAGACGCAGAGTTTCCTCTTGGTAGGAGGCCCACAGGTAGCAGTACGGTCGAGGGTCGTCGGTGGGCTCGAGAAGCGCCAGATTACTTATCCACATGGTGTCGTTGATCGGCGGACTCACCCATCTTACGGCGCCGTCCATTTGCCATATTATTATTCTTCCCAGGCAACCGGACACCAGGCAACCGATCTTTCGGGAACATATCATCGACGACGTCAGAGACTCTTGGTAGAGCGTCGTCGATTCGAACTCCTCGCGATTGAAGCCTATGTATTGTTCGACACCTGGAAATTAAAGAACGGTAAGTTTTTTTTTATATAAAAAATCGACTTCACTCTATATTTAATTTATTTGGTTGAAATTATTAAATGAATGGTAGAGAAAATAAAACTAAACTGTTTTTTTGTATACTCACGGCTGTTCATTAGATTGTATGCCACATGTCTTTCCCTGCTGGATTTGCTGTGGTGCATCGAGGCGGATTTATTTCGTGCCGAAAAGTCTAATTCGGCCGGACTCGATTCGTCGGCGACGGGCGTAGCGTCGGGCCCTTCCCACGACGAGCGTCTCAAATCGATCATCAGATGGTCAAGATTTCGGAGCGCTACACACGCCAGACCGCTGTTCTCCACAAGAAAATTTTCCATTCTCTTGTCGGCAAAGTCTTCCCACTCCGCGCCACCGATAACGACGCAAACCCGCTCCACGCCCGCTGGCGTCTGAAAATGACGTAAAAACGTTAAAAAAAAGCTCTTTTCCAATTAAAATTCAATTGAGGTGTAAAAAAATACAAAAATTATTCTCCAGCTCACCCGCACTGCTCTGAGGACCTGCGACGTTGTGCAGTCGAACACACACACCATTCCAGCTGAGTCTCGTATTTTATTCGCCCCATTGTCCAATCCGACGAGAAGCAACGGAACTTGACCCGGTTGGGCGGGAAAAGGCGACACGGACGTTATTCTATCTCGGAACGTCCACGAACTGATACTCGTGCCAGTCTTCACATTTAAAACTACGAGTCGTGGGCCGTAACTCAGCCAGGCATACGCCGCATCCTCAAAAAAATCACCCAGTGGAACGGCACTGCCGTTGCATCCTGGCGACCTTACCGGGGAACCCCCGTCTTCTTCTGTGGAATTGTTTAATCTGTCCCATATCGAAAACTGAAGATCTATCACTCTACGCACCTGGAAAACAAAAAGTGGTAAAAAAAATTGCTCAATAAAATTGATAAATACTACAAAAGAGCAAAGCTTTAAAAAAAATTTTAATTCTAAAAAGTTATCAGAAAAGAGAAAGTTCAATTTTTTTTTAACTTGCATTCGTCAGTGAAAATTTTGATGCGTCAGCCCGGTAAGCTTTTTTTTACAAAAAAAATCATTTTTGTGTAGACACCATCATAATTTATTCGGCCGGACAACAATACTATTATGATTATATTGGTGTTGGATAAACCAGTTAAATAACTGTGAATGTACATGTTTGTTGGATAATTAAATATCGATGCGTTGATTGCAAAATATATAATCTCTGAGGTTCATTCGCAGTGTAAATTTTTATATCGCAATAATATTGTAATTCCGGAATCGCTGCTTTGCTGCTATCGTGAGTACAAAAATGCAGGTTATGAATTTACAGAAAAGCACGCGACCGATGCACGGCAGAGTGCGTTCGGAAAAGTGGTAGCGTAAATTCTAATTATTTATCGTTCATACCTCAGTTTTCGTGTCCTCCAGTTCCTTCATATCTGAATTGGAATTTCGAATTCGCATCGGCGAGGAATATTCATCGAAAAAACCGTTTTCCACCGAGCGCTTCGTTGGGGGGAGGGGGGAGGTTATGTGCGCAATGCGCTACAGTAATTTTTTTTGTCCTTGTACCAAGTGCGAAGACGCGGAAAGAGGCTCAGACAATATACATTTCTGTGTTTGATTGCTTTAATCGCTGACGCCGACGTGACAATTTCGACACTTATCACAATTTGTAAGAAATTTTGTTCGTTCGATCACACTCGTGTAACCATTTTAAAACCGCGAAGATCGAGCGTGAAGTGGGTCGGTTAGTGTTGCCAAATGTGAAATTCAAACTTCGAGGATTGCCAAACTTAAATACGATATGTAAATATTCACATCACAGTCGATTGTAGCAATTGCAACCCCGTATAAAATAAAATAATAATAGAAGTATATGTATTTACACTTTAAAAAATTGATAGTTTCTTATAAAAAAGTGGTCCAATTTTTTCAACCACCAATCATCAGGCGCGCCAACCTACAGTTCAAATTTTGTTGGCCCAGCACGTCAGATGGAGGGTCTTGTTTGCAAGCTCTTCGACGCGAGATATTGTTAGAAATTTATCACGAAAATATAGAAGGCGAATTATGTCGTGTGCATGAGAATCGCGTTGAGCAGAGATTTCTATGCTTTAGTCGAACTAATAGTGTCGAACGGTTAAAAGTAGATCGTACAAGAGGCCGCGTACGCAGTTGCGTGTCGTGCACGATTGCTACCAATTCGACCTTGTGCACCCGGGTGTTTGCGTTCAATTAACTAACGACGATAGAAAAGTTCTAAGTAAAGAAAAGAAAAAAAAAGATGGATCTGCTCGGTTCGATTCTGAGCTCTATGGATAAACCTCCGACGGTGAGCGACAAGCAAAAAGCTCTGATAAAAAGTAAGTAAATTCATAACCTATGCCCGTCTCTTGCTGCTGAAGACAAACGAATTTTTTTTTTTTTAATTAAACAATCGATCTTTCGTTGCTTGTCCAGAACAACGCGTCGAGCAAGAGAAGCGTCAGAAGATCGAAGCCGAGAAGCTCAAAAAATTTCGAGAGAAGGTAATAAATCATTTTCTATTTCTTGCTAACAATTAAACATTGCTCTACTCAGATTTATTTGCTGCAACGAATATCAAAGCTTTCATTCGACAATTGGGTTTTTCAGATTGAGGAAAAAATCAACAAATTCCTGAAGGACGACACTGCGAAGGACTACAAGTTTCCTCCTATGGATCAAGTTTGCAGAAGCATTGTGTACGTATCGCCCAGCAAAATAAGCCTGCAGATGCAAGGCCATGACTAGAGATAAAATAGCCTGTTATTCTTTTCAAGCGTAGATTAATCTCTAGGAAGTATTGCTAAGTAGTGTACCGAGGGTTGCTGCCAATACTGTGTTTTGTCACCATTGGTTTAACCAGCAACGAGTTGGATTGCCATTGAGATTCACTGAGCTATGCTATTTCTTTGCTTTGTTCTTAACAATTTTGGTCTGATTAATAATTGGCTCTAAGCTGATAATTTATATAAGGCGGTTTGAAGAAAAAGCAAGAGGCCTTTGCATTTATTCATAGCCTCTTATAAGTATCACCTAACAAAATAAACCTGAAGACACCAAGCCATAGCTGGAGGCAAACAAAGTTGCTATTGTTTCCAAGTGTACATTAATGTCTATGAATTCAAATGTATGATTTGCAATGTTAGAATGAACTACCAATGTGTTGCATTGCTATTCAGATTCACTGAGTTACAATGTTTGCTTTCTTCATAACAATTTAGATCTAATTAATAATTGGCTCCAAGCTGACAATAAGCTGATTTATAAGGCTGATTCAAGAAAAAGCACTCAGCTGTGCCTTCCTCTGCCTTTATTCTATGCTTAATTTCCTATTTATTATTGCAGCAACGATGAGTAAAAGCTGTAAAAAAAAATCACAGTACCTAGTCTTGTCGCCGAAATTTGTCGACTTATATTTCGGGGCAAACCTTTTATCGCATTCCAACATGCCCGATTATTTTTTTTAGTCACGACGTCGCGGAAGTCGCCAGCGTGTGGGCCTATTCATTCGGCGAAGAGGGCGTCGACAAGCACATTGTCATTTTCAAACGCGAACACGCTCCGTCCGACGATCAGTTGAACGCTTTGCGGAGAGGCGAGGAATGGAACACAGAAATCGCGAAAAGGGTGCAGGAGGCCAGGGAGAGGCAAGCCAAAGAGGACGAGGAAGCTTTCAAATCTCGTAAACGAAAAAATGACTTTGTACCCAATTCGAATTACAAGGACAAGTACGAACACTTGATCGGAAAAGAATCTGCCCTGGAGGCTGCCAGGAAAACCGAGGCGAACAGCAGCTACGGATGCGGTAAGAATAATATTAACACCTTTGGCGGACAAGAAAAAATGATTACGCAGTTATTTCAATTAACAATTACTTATCTAATCGATTTACACAGTTCCCAGCGAAAACAAAAAGGATCAGCGCAGCATAGAACAGACTCTGGCCGATATAAGAGCGAAGAAGAAGAAGCTCGAAGCCGCCAACGAAGAAGCGAAATCCAAAGACGACGCAAATGCAGATTGACCCACTCTGCAATCGTTCGAATAATTTAATATCAAAGTCTCACCAAGGTTCATTGTAAATATTTAGATATTTAGCGAATTCCGCGTATTATTTTTTTCGTGTTCGAAGTATTTAATTCGTTTACGGAACGTTACATCACTTGTTCATTATTAGAATCGATTCCGACGAGGACGACGTTGTACCGCGTTTTACCTAAGACCCAATAAACTTTTCAATTAAGGATGCAATTGAGATAAGTTTTTTCTTTCACATCGTGAAAGTAAGGATTTAAAAATTTCACAATCGGTTCAATTTGATAAAAAAATTATTAACTATATTAGCTTATTTTATTATTTACAATATATTACAAGCTTTTTGGGAATACACAGGTGCGAGATTCGTTGACTAAAGTGATTCTATAGGTACTCCGAGGTGCTGTATTTAGGAACTGAAGTTCTAGGCACAGGTTTCGGTTTCGTAGGACTAAGTGACTCCAAAACTATCTGTTCCTTCAGTGCCACGAGCTTCGTAAATTCTTGGCCCGTTGTGCTCTTGTATAACTCCAGACCTCTGTCTATTATAACGTCGCGTACGTAGATTGAATTATCCTGTACAAGTTTTCTCTGGAAATAACAAAATAATTAAAATTTTTTAAAAAATTTCACATGTTCTTTTCGATCTCGGTACAAATTATTATAAAAAATGGAAAAGCGATTAATAATATCGTGCGTACCTCTTGTTTCAATTTTGAATTGACAAGAGAGCTCACGAGATGCTGAACTTGAGCTCGCATAACGGAAATCAATACGCCGTCGATCGTGAATATGAGCTCGGGTGTCGCGACGCTCAGGCAATCCTCCAAAAGTCCGACGTACAATCTCGCGAAAGCGACTGTGTTGCTGGTCAACGACATCCAGCAGTCGCTCGTAAGATAAGTCGAAGGCACGCTGATGCCGAGATCGTCCAGCTCGGTCAAGAGTTTCTGAAGATTCTGGGCAGTTTGAAGGTTCGAGGGTCGCCAGGTATCTTCGGCCGCGCGAACCTTCACCGCGTCGACGTATTTCTCACCGGAATCTTGCAACGCTCTGGCTAACGGCGACCTCAACTGGCCGTCCAGTTGATAACGGAAGTCCATCCCTAGCTGAGTCAACTGAAATATGATCCCAAAAAAAATTTAATTCGCGATATTTTAATATATAAATAAAATAATTTGCACATAGATTCCTCATTTATTACAAGTTTTGGACTATTTCAGACAGACTCGACGTTTTAGACTATTCTGAATACTCTGACATTAAAATCTGATTTTTTTACGAAAACAGCTTTCTCTACTACCAGTTACTTCTACGAAGAAGTAGAAAATATAGCAATTACCTGATCGCAATGACTTCGAACAGTACCGATGCATTCCACCAGCGTGCTCATCGTGACTTGGGGAATAAACAGTTGTTTTATCAAATGCGAAGTCAGATGTTTGACTTCCTGACTGCACCAAACAACGAGCGCTGCAAACAAAATCAAACATATAAAAATTTCACCGAATATCTCCATGATTTAACAAACAAATAAAAGTTCGCTCAGAAATTCGTATTCACCGGAAGTGCAATTCGTAGCTTCGGGAAAGAGTTTGAGAAACTCCCGTGCCATGTCGACGATGTTACTGAACGCTATAGCGCTCAATTGATTGACGTACGGTATAGTAGCGCCTTCCCGTTTGACTTTTTTCAATCGAGCTTTAAGCGCCGCGCTGCAAAGTTGAAGATACAATTGGCAAGCTTGTGCGCTACGGTCGAGTTGTATCAAAATCCTGACGGCGCGTCTCGCGCTTCTGAGTCCTCCGCCCTGAAGGGACTTCGCCTCGGCGCTGAGTTCCAATTCGCGGGTGAGACCGTCGACGAGGGATCGAGCACGCTCGTTCACTTTCCCCTGTATCTCGTTGAGCTCGGGCGTCGATTGAGTCTCCTTGAGATAACTCTTCGCTTTCTCCAGAAGATTGTAAGCTTCCTCGAAGTGACGCTGCGCCATGCAAGAGTCCAAATCCTCGGCAACTTCCATCAGCCATTCGGGAATCGGTTCGAGACTCTCGACCTCGTCGCCCTCCTCCATGCCGAGTGTGTTCGATTCCAGGGACATCGAGCGCGGCGGCGGAATCGCTTCGTCCTTCCCGTGCTTCTGCTTGTCCGGCGCTTCTGTCTGATTGTCCTGAGTCAGACGCGCTTTCTTAGCTTGATCGCATTTGTCCAACCATTCTTTCTGCAAATTAATAAAAAATTGTGTCAACGCCGCCGAGTGTAACTCGAAGCTTCGTCAGCCATAAACTGCAAGCGAATACCTTGCTCGTCGCCGTCGGGCACTGGAAAACCCGCGTGTCTGGAAACGCCAGAAGCTTGAAAGCCAATTTAACGGTACCCAAATCCCGAACGTTGACGACCGCCAAACTCTGCAAATTGTAGACGGCCTGCATCTTGTATCGCGGAGGTCCCCTGCGTCCGCCGGTCGCCAGCCACGAAGCTATCATCAGAACGTCGTTGAAGAGATAAGCGTGGACTCGCTTCAGCGGAGTTCCCTCCAACGGATCGAGCTCGAGCAGCGAACCCTCGTGCAGACATACTCGGCCGACGGTCTCCACCAGACTCTGTAAAATTGAAAACGTAAGAAAGTAAAATATCACTCGGAAATTGATTTCTCTAAATTTTATTTTTGCTTTTGCATCATTATTGTATTCTATTATCTTTCTGTTATTTTTAATCTATTATTTTACTTCTGTATTATTATTTTTTTGTTTTTATTATGTTGCTTATTTTGTACTGGCACGGTGTTCTTAGGGGGCTACGGCCTCAGAACATGAAATAAACACTTCCATCTATCTAAATTTATTCAGATAAATTTAGATAGATGGAAGTGTTTATTTCCAATATGGACAAAAAGGTAATTTAATTTAAAGCGTTTTAAAATGCCATTGTGTAAAAGGATAAATCCATTGAATAAATAATGTTGCTTATTTTGTACTGGCACGGTGTTCTTAGGGGGCTGCGGCCTCAGAACACGAAATAAACGCTTTTATCTATCTAAATTTGATCCAATATGGACAAAAAGGTAATTTAATTTAAAGCGTTTTACAACGCCATTGTGTAAAAGGACAAATCCATTAAATAAATAAAAATTAAATTAAATAAAACATTTAAATTTTTTTAAAAAATGTCCGATAGAAATACAGACCATGGCGCCCTCCACATTCTCCAACAATTGCACAAGCTTTTGCTTCTGTTCCTCCTCCTTGGAGACAGCGTCGCTGGAGTTTTCATGCTGCGACTCCAGCGTATCATCGAACATTACTGTGCTCCGACTGGAGCCTAGGGTGCCCAGAAGCGAGCGCTGTTCGCTGAGCAGCTGCGAGAGTTGATACATTTCGCTCTCCAGATGCGATATCTCCTTGGCCGTCTCGATGAACTGCATGTAGTTCTGATAGACATTGCGCTTCAGCAGTGCCGAAGTGTTGTCAGCCAGTTCCTGAATCCTCGCTCGTTGCTTGCGCAACTCGTCAGCCCCTACGCATTGCGCGCTGAGATCCTTGACAACTGCAGAAGGGTGGAGGCGTTTAAATAATCGATTTTTTTTTTCGAGAATATTTTTATTCTGCTTACGGTGTAAACGAACTTACACTTGTCGGCATTGAAATCTTCCAGGGCGAATCCCTTCGCCAGAGCATCGGCCATCCTGATACCCGATACGCTCTTCGAGGCACAGGTTATACGCGACAAATTAAAAGATCCCGAATTGGTTACTCGTCGAACGAAAAGGTCGAAGCGGAGGGGAGAGTTCTTGGCTCGAGGATCGAGCGAGCCCCTCTGGTGCTCCGGATATGCGGCCACGCGATGTAATTTAATCGTAAAACTTGTGACACGCCTATGAGCGATAGTATATCGGAATACAATCGTGTATAAACAGCCTTGCTAGAGGGGACATCGCGAAACGGGCCAAACGTCAGAGATACATGCTTTTTTTGTTGTATATAGTTGCGCTAGCAGAGAGCGTTCGTTGCGAACCGAGAAACCGCGCGGGCATGGGGACAACCTGTTTCGACGGGTAAACCGCGAATCGTATAATTTGATCGCTAGTTCCGTCATTGACCGACCGGAGATATTGTCATTGGTGACCAGGATTGAATCGCGATGACTCGATTTCCTAATTCCATAAGGGAAAATCGGTTGTGTATAAGCATGGGCCTGTTCGCCCTTTCAGCATTAAGTCGTCGATTAGATTTCGGTCCCTAACGCTTTATGTTCTAGCCTGAAAAAAACGTCCTATCGCGAGTTTAGCAACGTCCGTTGTGGCAATACATGTGAGATAAGCGGAGCCCTTACAAAATTTGCAGACGATCCTGTGACCTACAAAAGTGCATAGAACGGAGTGTATTAAGTCCTTAAAGTGTGAGTGACAATGATCGTGGCGAGGACAGCCTCGAGTCAAGGATATTTTAATTGAGGCTATGCGGATCGTCGGAAATGGACTGCGAGAAGGAATCTGCGATTGGGGATCAGCTCTGCAAAGCAGTAAGTGCTTTGTAGCTTTGTTTCTCGGGATTTTGCCATAGATCCAATAAATATCCCGGTCGCAAATTCAGATGGGAGTAACAACATTCACCGTATAATTTTGCTTCCATATATTCGCTATGCGCACGACCTACACCAGCCCACCGGATGCGTGTGTATTGCGTACACATGCAAAGCGCTGGGTGTGCAAGTTGGGACTGAGCCGGCCTGTTGGCGGCGCTGATAGAATGCATGTCGCATAGCGAATATGAGGCATTGTTTTTCATTATGCATATATCCATATCGGATCGCAGGCGCACGACCAACAAGCATGCCGTACGGAAATTCATACATTCTTGTCTTACAAAGAGGATATGTAAAATAAATGACAGTCGCATTTTAATTAAAAACATTATCTTCATTTCCATAATTACATTTTCGTTAGACACGTTCAATACATCATCAAGAATATTCAATATGCACGGCATTCTATGCCCTGGTAGAAAAACCGAAAGAAATTAAAACCAAAAATGCGAACAAACCGAAATACGCTATAATCGTCGGTGTACAGGGATACGTTTATCCGAGCGGTGGACGATCATTTACAGCATTTTATAAGCGATTTCCGAATGACGATAAACGTTTGCGGGCGGTAGGTCGCGAGCGCGGTCGGATTACAGGTTTTTTTTTTGTTAAAAACATTATTTTTCGTCCTCTTAATTGCTTTTTGGTCCGATATCGACGGGAGCAGTATATTCAGCATTTTGCTCGCCATTGAGGTAGTTGAGGTACCTACGAAATTATCATATTATGTCCCTCCGAAAGCGTTCTGCCTCGTTATTATAATTTTTTAATTTTTTTTTACCATGAGAAATATCTACAGTAGGGTAAAGCGGCCAATGAATGGACAGTGAAGCAGACGAAAAAGCCAATGAATAGACTTTTTTATGTACGTGCTCTTATGGAAAGTGTCCATTCATTGGCGATTTACCCTATATGATATAATAATAACACACGACTACATGGCCATTTTTTTGTTAACAATCTTTCATCGACGCAGCAAGTATGGTACAGTATGATGTGTAATGATTTAATTTATAAATACAATATTTGGCAGCCTGCCCGACCGCGATTAACGGATTGCAAACAAAAAAAACTTCATGTACAGTTTATATCGTTACCCACCGCCTCGTTGCTGATTAAAATTCTTCAGACCAGCTGACCGCTTATCCGTATAGCTATGTATTAAATGTGTAATGCGGTAGCGAAATTATCATTATTTTTTTTTCTCGTGTAAGCTTCGGTTGCAAGGCAAAAAATCGATTTTTTTTCCAGTTAGAGTTTTCAGTCTTTTTCATGACGGTTTACGTGTTTTATTCCACGATTCTATAGAGCCTATTTGGGCAATTTTTTTTTTGATTCGGTTTTACGTGGCTAGTTCGTTTTTTTCATATTGTTGCTGCCGAATGACGGTCATTCGTGAGTCGTTGGATATTATATACTTTTTTTTTAATTAATAATATTCGAGACGAAATATAAAAGAAGGTCTACACTTATGAAAGAAAGCTCTGCTCACATAGAAGAGATAACTTTTGTAACTAGCTAGTGAAACAAAAATTTACATAGCCTTAAAACAATGTACCTCACGAGGGTAAGGTGTATTGGAAATTAATGTACCTTACGGAGGTATGGTAGATTGCAATGTAACGGTCTATGAAAATTCTATCGAAACTCGGGTTAATAAACGAGATCCGATAGTATTTTCGTCGTATCAACATTTTTCGTAACCCGTTCCAAGGAACTTTTTGAAGATCGATAACATCGCACCTCACAGAGAACGTTTGGATCATTACGTTAATGGACGATCGTTCGTTTTCGTTCGATACACGGATCTTCAAAAAAAAAAAAAATCCGCCCACCTTAGCGTCGGTGACAAACGTTTTCTGTTCGAAGTAAAATACGGAGGATTATTTTTCCGCACCTTAATATTCAGATGATTTTTTTTCTTTAAAGAATCCAATTCTTCGGATATATTTCTATTATCTCACTTTGCGGTTTAAAACTTTTTTTTGGTTTATTTACCATGTAATTTTAGATATTCGTCAGTGACAACTCAAAGAAAGAATGATAAGCTTAATTTCAGGACTTACTTCCTATTATATATATATATATATATACTATATATTTGTATATATATTTATGAATCTATTTTTATATATACATATACACATACGTACATATATGTATACGTTTATCTTTCGCGGCATGATACGGGTCGAGTATTTGAACGAAACATTACGTGTTCGTTCAAGCATTGACGATACCGTGGTAACCATCCCCGACCGGCCTGTTTCACCATATTTTTTTTTATTAATACGAACACACATACACACCCAATGCTTGAGTCAATTTGTGCACCCAGAGTTAAGTCTGCAAAAAAGAATAATTCAATTCATTAGTATTAAAAAATGCATTTTTCTGACGAAACGTTTTTTACTTCGCTCGGTGGGAAAATGGTAATTTCGAAAACCCCGTTTTCACACCTTGTGAAATGAAATTTACGATATACATACATAATTTTTTCGTTCGAGCATCGACGACGGCGTCGTAACCATCACCGACCAGCTAGTTTCACCATTTTTATTAACGCGAACACACTCAACGCTTGAGTCAATTTGTGCACCCAGTAAAGTCTAAAAAGAAAAGAATAATTCATTTTTTTATCATCCCAAAATTTGTATACTGTTTTTCATTTACCGACTTTTTTTATTTTCATTTCTTATCAGATATTCTTTGTAGCTCCACCAGAGGGGTGAGAATAGAATAAGATAGGATAAATACAGTAAGATTACTCACTTCAATAGCCGACTTCTCGCTTTGCTCATGGTGTCAGGATTGTCCTTAAGGATATACTTTCTTATTCCTAACATGTACTGATGAACGTACGAGTCCCAATCCAACGTGGTTATGTCGACGTTGAATCGATTCGCGTCGTTGGCGACTTTAACGTTTTTCGCCAAATCTTTCATATTCTCGCCTTGAAAGACCCACTCGTTGACGGCAAAGAACTCGCCGGTTTTTGCAGCGCGCTCGAAACGCTTTGTGATTTTCATCATACTGCGGGAAAAAAAATCGTAAAAATCATAAGACCTCGTCAATCCCTATAATCGTTTATAACACATAAAAATAATAGAAACCACAAACTTATACGTACACTGGTTTGCCACCTTGGAACCTCAGAACGAGATCGATGACGAATGCAGGCAAAAAATGCAAAACTCCAACCATCAGTTTGTGAATAAATTTATTGGTCCTAAACGTAAATCCCGGATACCACATGACGTATTTCGAGGGTGACTCGATCGCGTGCTTTCGCGTTAACGCGCCAAACTCCGCCCACCTTGTGAAAAATATATATTTGTTAAACTCGTCATCACATTTCTTTAAACTATTTTACGTACCGTCGAGCGGAATGCGACTGTAGTAGGAAAACAAATCCATACTTTTTCTTTGCGACTATTAAATAGACAAACTCACCTGACGGGATTGAACGTTCCACTGGTGCAGTTGTATACTTTGATACTGTTGTTTCTTCGCATCGCGCTGTGCCACGAGGCGCATATTATAGTATCGACTACGAAATCGACGGGTATAACGTCGACGACCAAATTTGCGTTACAAACGATGCTTCTTATAGTGCCTCGGCCTATTTCCATCATTATGCCTGTAATGGGTCATCATTAATTTTTCCAGTATTATTATGTTCATAAAAAATATACAATATTTAAATTTTTATATCCAAAGGAGTTTCGGGTAAAGAAAAATATTTAATTTTTTTTTAAACTTACCTGTTATTCCACAGACGTTGTCCACCCAGCCGGGGAATGGTTCTTGGTATGCCGCGCACACTATGCTCGGTCTAACTATGGCGATCGGGAGACCAGCTCCCTTAGTCATAACTAACTGCTCCGCAAGGCCTTTTGTCAGGGTATATGTGTTTGGGTGATTTCCCATCAGTCTCTTCTCGATAACGGCTATCGTCTCGTCGTCCAGGTTTTCACACATCTCTATTACCGTCTGGGGTTTCACCTTGGTGCTGTGATAAAACAAAAAATCATAAACTCATAAGCTTACGTCAATGAAAAATCCAAAAATTAAACCAACCAAGAAATATGAATAATTTTCGAATAAAAAAAAAGAAAAAAATTAGTAACAGAATGTTAACAATAAGTGTCAAAAACGAAAGATACTTAAATGTTACTTTACGGAAAATTTGGTTAAGAAAATTAAAATTAATATAAATAAAAATAAATTAATAAATAGATATAAATAAAAAAAAAATTGTGCATTGCGAGATTATTGTAGGACACAAATGCAATTACCTATAAATATTTTCCTTGATCTCACGTTGATCAGCGTTACTGTACGCCGTGCTAACGTGGATAAAGCTGATGAGGTTCGTCATGCTTCGGCATAATTCGACTATCCTCTCGGTACCCCGTGTGTTGAGATTGACGGCGACTTTGAGGGGCTCGTCGAAGCGCACGGTGGCGGCACCGTGAAACACGACGTTTACACGCTGTATAAGCATCGTCCTGTCCTCGTTGCTGAGACCCAGTCCTGGCTGACTCACGTCGCCCTTCACCGGAAACACTTTGCTCAGCGCACTAGGGAATTCCCATTTCACTCTGTCGAACACCTGCAAAGTTTCGTTTACATTGTTATTATTTTTTTATTTATATTCTGACTCAACAAAAATTATGATAAACGTTGTCGATATCGAGGCCCAGCAAAAATAATTTAAACATTTTTTTTTTTACTTACCGGATTCTCAACCAAATTCTGGAAACGCTGCTCCACAGTCTGGCCTTTCTTTGGACGGATCAGTATAAAGATCGTTGCGAGTCTCGGGCACGATCTCAGGAGTTTTTCCAAAAGCGCTTTACCGAGAAATCCCGTCGCCCCGGTAATGAGGATGACCGTCTCGGCGAAGAAGGCCTCGATCGACGTACCGCCGGGATTCGCCTCGTCACTCCCGTGCTCGGGATCCGTTTGTGCGTTCGCCGTACCCATTCTGACGAGAAGTCAGCCAGCTGTCGTGAAATCTTAACAACAAAACAAAACATTTTTTTTTAACTATTATTTTTTTATTTGGCTTTATTTAACCATTATTTTTTATTTGTCTTTTTGTAACCATTATTTTTTTTGTCTTTTTTTAACCTTGCGTATGAACATTGGGTCTTTGCAGGAACAGTCGAAATTTCAAACTCAAATTTCTCTCATGAATAGAGGGCGGGCTTCGGCTACCCCCCCCCCCCCCCTCCTAAAAAATGTTGGCTGTAGTAGGGACTAAAGGCCCAAGGGACCCCCGGGTCTGCTAGTTTTCCTGCAAACGCCAGCCAGTGCAAGTCACGTCTGTTCCCTAAAAGACCCAGTATACACAACGCGCCTCTGAAAATATAGATAGACAGATAGATAGACAGAAGCGTTTATTTCGTGTTCTAAGGCCGCAGCCCCCTAAGAACACTGTGCCAGTACAAAATAAGCAACATAATAAAAAACAAGAAAGTAACAAAATAATAATACAGAAGCAAAATAATAGATTAAAAATAACAGAAATTAATAATAATAGAATACAATAACAATGCAAAGGCAAAGATGAAAAGAAAGATTAACCCATCCCCTCAAGCAAAAGGGTGTACAATATAGTGTACACTGAGAAAAAAATAACATAGTAAAAGTAACAATACTGACTTTATACCATAAAAAATAGTTCCCAGGGGGAACGTTTACATTTTATAGGTACGACAGTGACAACAAATCATGATCGCAACAATAATTATAATTTAACTAATTAAATATATACTATCAAAAACTACCTATATTGGCGTTCCCCCTGGAAACTACTGGTATAGTAGAAAATACTATATTTTTTCTAAGTATACACACGCAGGGTTCAATTTTTATTTTTATTTGTATACATCGTTCTTTTTTATTTGTCTTTTTTTATAAGATTTCATTTTGCGTTTGATCGGTGTGAAGAAACGAAGGAATGCCGGCGACGGTGCCGAACATTCGAGCAATTATTCGCTTCGCGGAAGCGAGGAGTTTTTATTTTTTATTTTTTGTGTTATCGGATATTTATTCGTGCGTCCTGGCTGGGTCTGGCGATAAGAGAGCACACCGTTGCGGCGGCTCGCAGCGAGTCTCTTCCAAGCGAGTTGCCGTTCGTCGTACGTTTTTTTAACGTGGATGAAGTGGCGACAGCACAGCGGAGCTTCGCTCGGCCCCCTAATAATAATAATCCACGGTCGCGCCGTATACCTCTGCCAGCCACTCGCGAATATCGTTTTTTTGATACCGTGTTGAAAATGTAAATATTTAAGTGCATTTGAATTTCACGATCAAGAGCTTTAACCCATTTCTGTCTGCCTGTCTATGCCTACGTACTTCTGCAGCTCTGCGCCGTTGGGAACACTCAATACCTTGTCGAAGAAAAATATGACCATTTTACAGTACAAAAATATTTGTGCTGGACAAAAATATTTGTGCTGGACAAAAATATTTGTGCTGTACAAAAATATTTGTGCTGGACAAAAATATTTGTGCTGAACAAAAATATTTGTGCTGGACAAAAATATTTGTGCTGGACAAAAATATTTGTGCTGGACAAAAATATTTGTGCTGGACAAAAATATTTGTGCTGGACAA
>JAPYZC010001140.1:0-22838 GCA_030522665.1 Ichneumoninae sp. A BG-2022a
ACCGCGGCCCAAATTCTTACCCAATTTCGTCTGTGTTTAAAGGGGCGGTGTTCGCAATTCTGTGCATATTTCTGCTTGACATTTTTTAACTATATACCTTAGACTAGGCTAATGGTACACCATTGGATGCCGAAGCGTTAGACTCTCGGGTTTGTTGGTAAAAAAATTAAAAAGGAATTTTGTTACTTTTGTCCCCGGCCTCCCCTACATGCGTGTGTATGCGAGTACACACAAGCACTACATTCTATGTATTTTTCGCTTCATATGTGGCTAAAACCAATAGCGAGAGCGGTGACCGAAAGGCGGAGAGCGAAGGATGGAGAGCGAACGGTGGAGAATTGAGAGTGCCGGACGGAGAGCAGAGAGATGTATACGATTAGGTCGTATACTAAATTGGAACAATAAGGGCGCGACGAAACAGTACCTTGATCGTTAAGGGGAATCTAAACCCCCTCTCGCCGCTCTAATACAAACCCTATAGCGCTGTCTCTCTCGCACTCGAGCGCTCGCCGCATGGCCTGCCCTTAAAGCAAGGCTAAACCCATGTAGCGAGCGCTCGAGTGCGAGAGAGACAGCGTCATAGGGTTTCTGTGAGAGCAAGCGACAGGGGCTGTAGACTCCCCTTAAGGGAAGGCGAAACCCCCTTTCGGTCGCTCTTACACGAACCCTATGACGCTGTCTCTCTCGCACTCGAGCGTTCGCCTCACGGGTTTCGCCTCGCGTTAAGTGGAGGCTGAACCCAGCCGGCGGTTGCCTGGGTGTGAGAGAGACAACGCCATGGGGATTATGTGAGAGCGAGAGAGAAGAGTTTTTACACGCCTTAAGGGGAGGCTATACACGTATGAGTGCGAGAGAGATAGACAAAAAATGTTGAATCCATTTTTCTCCGAAACGATTGTATAAAATGAAAAGCGAATTGCGTTGCGCACTGCGTTAATCGTACACGCAGTGCACCCTGGAAGTAATTTTTTATTTTATAAAACCGTTTCGGAGAAAAATTGATTAAAAATATTTTTAAATATTTTTAAGCGAGCCGAAAGTGGCCTATTGCATGCCAGTCGTGAACCTGTGGTGAAATGACAGAGTCGCGCATGCGCAGTTCGCATTCCGTTCACTTTGGTCCCTTGGGATTTTGAGTCGCGCATGCGCACTTGGCAGTTTTCTTTCAACGTTTTCTACCCTGGAGACATAAGCTCACTTTTCAGTATTCGTCTCGGGCGACTGCCATTGCAAGTGCCGCGGATTTATGCACTTGTGTCAAAAAGTATGATGTTTAACGAGGGTCGAATTGGCGATTGCGACTCGTGTGATTACAGCCCTCGCTTCGCTCGGGCCGCAAACTTCACACTCGTCGCAATCGCCAACTTTCGACCCTTCGACCCTTGTTGCACAATATACTATCGAGGTTATGTTGATGTTTAGCCCCACCTTAAAAGGAGTCTAAACCCCCTCTCGCTCGCTCTCACACGAACCCTCTGGCGCTGTCTGTCTCGCACTGGCCGCTCGCCGCACGTGTTTTGCGAGCAAGTGCGGTTCGTGTAAGAGCGAGCGAGAGGGGGTTTAGACTCCCCTTAAGCAGACGGTATAATTACCCGCAGGATATAAATACACCATTTACTCCCTAGATGGTGTACCGTATACCGCAAACTGTATATGCGAATACGTGCGAATGGACACGCACGCGTCTTAGCGTTTTCGACCGCTAGACGATTTCGATGGTGCGGATAATTACATTAAATTTAATTAAAATAAACTAACCTACCGGACGTACGCGGAGCTCCCGATCGGTCGATACTGGCGGTCGGGAGCAAATTCCGACCATTGGTACCAACGTTGTCAATAAACGTTGTCATAAAGGCAAAGTTAAATTATAAAAAATAAAAAATAATCGTAATATTACAGATTTATTATCACAAAAATCTAAATATTCTAAATATACTTTAATATTGATGCAATTAATAATGTTATTTAAAAGTTATAAAAATATATAATAACCCCCCAAAGTACGACGGATGCGCTAAGCACGTTATGAGGATTATGTCTTTTCGGTCAGCTGATGCGCTGAGCGCGTCACGATTCCATAGCGTTACGGAAAGTGAACCAAATTATGAGATTTACGTCAATAAACTAAAATAAAGTAATTTAGGAATCGGGCGAGAAGCGCCCGATAGCTAATACTGATAATAATAATATTAATAATAATTTCTATTTTCACCTTACTTTTTCATTATTTCAAATAAACATATTTTTCCCAAAGGCGATAACATAACTATTCTAGATCGTTAAAAGCTTCACAGTAATTTCGTGATAACTCAAGCATTAATCGAATGTATGAACGTAGCCATAGCTATGGATAATTTGCACGTGTATATTTGTTTTGAACCTAGCACTAAATTAATTGGGACGTGAAAAGCGCGTTGAAAAATTAATTCGTTCAACGCACGAGAGTTATAGCCTCGGTCTCGACAAAGTTATAATAATACAGGTCGTGAACTCTCGACGATCATCGCATTTATACTATAGCTTGGATGCAACGAGAAGCACGATACTAGCACCGAGAATCTCGTTGCGTACACATAATCAGACGAAGCTGATAAGCATGGTCCAAGCGGACTTTGAACTGCGAATGCAATCTACGTCGTATATACGATTATTTGCACGAAGTTTTTGCTGGATTAATACGGAGAGCAATGCTGTTCCTAGAGAGGGATCGCGACCACGTAATTGCCGCTCACGCCGCTTTTCGTCAGATTCAGGCATTAGTTCTAATCTGAACGATAAAACAAGGTAAAAAAAATTTACCTTGTTGACAGATAATTTTATTCCACGCGGGTAAACCATTTAAACCGATCTCATATTCAATTACTTGATATTTGGCTTAAAGATCCTGAATATTATAAATTCTCACATGGCTTTTTCATAATTAACTTTTATGTCCAAAGCTCTATCTGTCATTTTTTGGCTTTCTGACGGAGGAAGCTTGTAAGAAAAATAATGAATAAAATAAAGAAAACATTTTTCGATCTATTAAAAACATACCAAGTTGACTTCTGACCATTTTCAAATGAAAACTCCACGCAGATTTATAACCTCGAACGCCAGACATTTTTTGTTCATCATTCACAAATAGTTAATAGGTAATGTGAAAGCTAGTGTGCAACCAGTAAATGTCCTAAAACAATTCTCGCAGCATTGCTCTTTTTTTCCCCTAAACCATGAAACCCTGATTCATGTTGCAATCACCTTAATTAGTTCAAACATGCGGCTATCGTGTATTAAATTCTCATGTATTTTTAAAAATATGTATATATTATCCCTAGTCGCGAAACATTATGACGCCGCAGTGAGCTCTCTACGCTTATAATGAAATACCTGTACGGCTTTGCTGTACCCCTATGTGCTACCCTATGTACAAACTCGTTTTCATTTCGGCCCAAAGCGCGCGGAATGTTGTCCAAAGGGGGAAAAAAAGAACAGCTATGAAAAAGAAAACAGTGCAGCCGTACGTACAGGACGTACCAACACTGACTACACTGAAATGTGGGTATGTGAAATACCTCCACACCGTGGTGGTTTCCATAGTGCCTTCTCTCGAAAGAATGCTATTATTCATCGTTGATCAAATTAATTAATTATTACGACCATTGGTTTGACCGATAATAGTATTTCGCAGCAGGACACGGTTTCGTGCATGAGACAGTTCAACTGTGCTGTACACACATCGTTAGATAATTGTTCGGTCTCCGTTGTGGTACGTCTGTTCGATTGTTCGTCACATAAACACTCGCACTATTCGCCATCGGTGTTGTGAAACTGCAAGGTGCAGCAGAAACGCATCGCGCCCGTGACGATGCATCACTCTCGAGATTATATGTATATGTATATATATATATATATATATATATATATAAATGCATGTATATACATATATATCTACTACTAGCACTCTACTGTATTAGTATATACTAAAACTAACAGTGTGTATCCGCGCATGGCGCTACGTAGTTGATTATAACAGGATCTGTTTCGGTCTAAGTGATCGGGTATTATGACGAATCGGTTGGTGACCTATCAAATATTTATAATAGTAGAGGTTGTGGTAGCTCTCGTGGGAATTCTCTAAAAGTCTTCAAATAATCGAAGCCTGGACCTCTACGAGAACATAGAATATTTCAGTCTGGGAGGGGGGAGTCACCTTTACCGTACGCGGAGGGGCTCCCTGTACAATGAAGCGGACCTTTTTCGTTTACGATGAGGTGGAGAAAGGGTCACCTTCACCAAAAGAGAGAAGCCAATTCGTGAATCGAAAAGGAGGTAAACAGTCACTTGAGTGGCTTTTTATTTCGAAAAAAAATTATCTAAAAAAAATTGTTGATAATCAGATAGCCTAGAATTTTTTTGTATGAGTGCGTTTTTTCAATCGATTTTATTATTTATGAATTTGTTTTTCAACCGAAATTTCGTTATAGAGGTTCTAGTGTAGTATACTTGTATAAGTACTAAAGGATTATAAATATAAAGAATAAAGGGTAAAAAAAACTTATCTTTGCGCAACCTTGTCATGCACTGTTTGTTTTTATGGGAATACGTCACGTTGTTGTCGCTGTTTTTTAATGGTGGGAGGTGGTGGGAGCACGTTGCTAGCAGTGGTTGAGGCCTAGATATTTGTTAGTTAATGCGTATCCATATACAGGTTCAAAGCTCCTTCACCTCGTAATATCTTCGAAAATCTATGGGCACAGCTCGATTACATTTTTTTAATGCGTCTATAATAATGTTGAAATGTTAATTTCGGAAAAAACTCTAAAAAAGTAGTCTGGACATTTTTTTCCCCTGTCCATCGTATACCCTGTCGGGTTTTTACAGAACCCCATGCCGATTCCCCCTTAGCACTCTCCACCCGCACTCGTCTAAGCTATCTACCTTCAGTGCAGCCGTAGCCGACTCACCTACACTATACCGTATTTGACGGGGACACGGGGAGACTATGGAAAGCCCGTGCCGATACAGACGGCCATATTCTACTGATGACTGTTCGCTGCGAGTGAGTGTTGTTACGCTACGCTTGCAAGTGGATGGGATATGGACCGATCGGTTGCTTGAAATTTACAATTCGATTAATATGATTATTAGGTATTTTTGCACTTGAGTAAAGTGCATAAACACCAAAGTATCAGAACAAAACGCCTGACGCTCAACTGTCAATGCTCCAGCTAGCGCACGGCTAAGCGGTCACCCATCCAAGTACTACCCGCGAACGAATCACCTGGACTGGGGGGACCACCGGAGCGTGCGCCAAGTGCGCATCACGGCTTTCGGTAGTATGGAAATATCTTTTTTTTCACAAGTATGTTGCTTTTCACGCGACATCATATGCATCTGACACTAATTGACACAATTTTAAGCTCTTGTATCTCATAATCCATGTGGTGAAAAAATTATTAGAAATTCTTAAAAAAAAGCGTTATTCATTGCTTTATAACACTTGTGATTTTTAGTTCCAAAGTAGAAAAGTCGCTGTGTGACGTGTTCCCTTAATAATGTCGCGAATTGAGTCCCTTGAAGTGTTAAATCTTCAATTAAAACTAGGTGTGAAATAGATTTTACTGATCCTTTAAAGAACGGGAAAAAAATATTGGCATATAGACCTAGTTGAAACTGTCCCTGTTCTTAAGGCGGACATTCCACAAACGCAGTAAACCCACTTCATCGCCCAAAGCTGACATTTCGCCGTATTAGAAATTCCAATTAAACCTAAGGATCTGACGGATTAAACGGCCATGATTCACCGTTAGCGATACACTCGCTGCGCAATCTCCTTCCTGAATGATTCAACGAGCACGACTTATTACCGCAAGCGATCCAGACTCCCAATAGGGCGAAATGCAAGAATCACGTTGCGGGAGGAAACGTGAGCTCAAGTGTCTCCGGTTTTCTCGGTATAGTTGAGGAATACTGCGACAAGGTTCAAGGCGTATCGCTATCTTACGGTCGGGTTGCGAGCGTTAAATAAATGATCGGAGAAGGAGGCGGAGGTTCGAGGAAGACACACATACAAAGGCGGAACTGACAAGCTTCCCATTCCACTGACAAGATAGACGCACTAGCTGCAGGATACTATACTGTGGTTTATATACTACCTACCGGTACAACCCACAGAGAGAGGGAGAGAGAGAGAGAGAGAGAGAGAGAGAGAGAGAGAGAGAGAGAGAGAGCCTCTGTGAGCTCCTCGCAATCGTAGTGGGATTGTTTGGCGACGGAATCGAGGTCGTGGTCCGCAATCGGGGAACTCCCGAGCCGCCCGTCATCCGCGCCAGCGATTCGGTAACCTCTGCCTATAGATACACCGCCGAATAGAGATAGAAGGTGCCTACTTATCCTACGTCGCAGAATCAGTCAGTATGTTTGAGGTGCAAAGAGCTTCGGAGGGATAGTTACACCTGATGTGCAACCCTTGGCTATACATGCATCAAAACGTAAACCCGGGCCAAGTTGCCTCTGTACCTACTGCCCACACAAATCTCTATCATGCAGGAAGCACGAAGCTACTTGGAAATTGTGAAACATTCATGTCATACCTGCAATGCAGAGAAGAGAGCGAGGAATCGTCCCTCCGCCTAGATAGTATTACAGTGGACAGTCGGTTAAGTTAATCCCAGATAATTCAACACAACCTTAAATTATTGCGTTACTATCGAATATCTAGATTGTGCATTCGCAAAACCTGTTTCAAGGTAGAGGATGAGCCATAATGCATCAAAATCGAGCAAAAATTACGGATTATTCTTTGTAAAAACTGTACAAATAGGTACCTGTTTGAAAATTAGCACAAACCAGTTAATGTTTTTGTAAATATATTGCAAGTAATGTTTTCTAGGTTGAGGACATCTGCTGTAATACAAATAAACATCTACTATAATCAAATAATATAATCAAATAATCAGTATGTTGCACCTATTAGACGCGATGAAATAATACGCTGCTTGCACTGAACAGTATTGAATATGCAATTTGCTTTGTAGGGTTTTCTGAAAATACACCCTCATGAAAATATTTCTAAAGTGTGCTGTATGAATGTGCATACTCTCCAAAAACACACTTATGTGGCTAAGGCATAAAACATTTTAAAAAGTATAAAAAATTGATACACCAGGAAACATAGTTTTAGGTAAGATCATACAACACACGTGAAGTTTATTATTGCAAATTAACACGCAAGAAAGTGTGTAAAATATAATTTTTCAGGTTTTTCTATGCGTCTAATACCGATAAAACATCCATCGGTCGCCGAAAATCCAGGCTATCTGTTTAAGTACGAATGGAATACGATTACCGCTTTCCCACTGTCTGTGAATTGCGGCCATGAAAATGGCTCAATTCAATCGGAATTGTTCAATTCAATTCGAATTGTCGGGCTGTGCAATATTTTTCGCGAAACTCGTTTCCCACTTTTAGATTCAAGCGGCTCGAGATGTGAAATTTTTGCTCTTTACCGTTTACGGATTTCGAGGTACCGATCATGGAATATCTTTACGCGCATTTCTAGATTTTAGAATTCGAGAGGCTCGAATGTGTCAGAAAGAAGAGCGACAGGGTTCCGCTGATCGCAGCATTCGTTAAGAATCATCCGGTAGAGATTTTCGACTCAGAGGATATATCGCTGGATCTAACGGAAGATGCATTTGACAACAAATCCAAAGAGACTGGAAAGAGCACCGTGAAAGAGAGCGCTGGGACAAACGTGAGCAATGAGGAATGAGAGCGTCATACGTGTCATTTATTCTTGTGAGTGCGATTGTATGAGTATGTATGTGTAAGCTAGAGTGTATAGTTTCTGACTATCACGTTGTATATTTTTCCTTACAAATACTACCTATTTTTCGATCTTCACTATGCCGTGCCATTTTGGGCCATTAAATTAAAGTCAATTAAATTACCGTCGTTTCATTTAATGACAATGACCTACCAAGATTCCGAGAAGCGTTTTGTATAAGTCGTACCAGAAACGATCCCAAAAAATAAATATAAACTCATTGTGCTTCACACGATGGGGTTATCTGGACGTACAACAATACTCGTACGTCAGAGGCAACTTCAAATCACAGCGAATAGTTGGATATAAAATTCTAGAAATTCTGAGTCCCAAGCTTATCGTTACTCCCGTGCAGAAAGTTGCTCACCCTCGAAATACGCATAAAATTTTTGAAGATTGTCGAGTAAAATTAAGGAAAATTATTTATTCATTTATTTATTTATTTGTTTATTTATTTACGGGATGAACTCTTATTATTTAATTCAAATTATTATTATTATTGTTATTGTTATTCAATTGTTGAGTAGAATTAGGCTCATAAGAACTCATAAGATTGACTGTTCGTCATTTCGTTGCTGCAACGTTGCAAACGTTAGAGATATAAAGGATTAATATATATAAATGTATATATACTGGCCAATAATGTTGGTGACAGGTTTTTAAAAACAAGTGCAATCAAAACCAAAAAAACTTTTTTTACGTAAAAATGTTACGCCAAGTTTTTCAGACAAAAATATTGATTTACGAAAACAATTGAAAAAAAGAACCGAAAAACGTTCAATAATATCAGCTAAGTAGGTGTACACAGTCATATGCATATTAGTATATATGTAGTATAGTATTATGCCTCAGAAATTATGCAAAACATATTTATAATAAAATATGAAAATAACGACAAAGTTTTTATGATATTGCTCGTTATCTATCGAGCAATAGTACACTGAGGTGGCATACAAAAACATAGTGTGTCAGTTAATTTTTTTCTCCAATAGCTGTCGTACATGGTTCATTATAATAATCGAGGGAAACAGGGAATGTCCAGTTTTCTACGTTACAAAATGGCATTAATCATTGCAGTATTAAAATAATCCATGGCGAAATTTTATTTATCATCAATCAGCCTTATAAGGTGCAATAAAATGAATGAAATACTTGAAATTAATGAGATACTGTACGAAAACTAGATATTTATTTCAAATTACAAGCATGCACTTTGGTCGACTAATGCAATTTTTTCATTTTTCAAGGCCTCAGCATATGTACTAATATTGTATGCATGTGATTCCAATTAGAATATAAGTAAAAGAGAAGTTGCGTAAGTGGTGAACGAAAACCTAAAGGTGCACCCTCTTCTTCCCCTCTCCCCCGATTATTTTAATGAACTATGTACGAGAGTTATTGCAAAAAAACGAACTGGCACAACAAGTTTATGAACGCCGCCTCAGTGTACTATTGTTCGATTGATAAATATCATTAAAAACGTCGTCTTTATTTTCGGATTACTTTATCAGTATTTGTTGCATAATCTCTAAGACATAATACTATACTACATACATACATATATGTATATGACTGTAAACACCTACTTGACTGATATGATTTAACGTTTTTCGATTTTTTTCAATTGTTTTCGTAAACAATTTTTTTTGTCAGAGAAAACAAATTTTAAGTACGTGGTTTAATTTTTTTGAAAAAAAATTTGTTTGTTTGTCTTTTTTACTACCCACAAAAACTGCTGATTTCATTGAACATACGAAGATTGGCGATAGTTGATATCCTGCCTAGAGACGCGCTGATCATCTAATGCAGAATTTCAATTTAAACGCAATGCGAAAAAATATTAAGAAGTCCTTATTTTATATCTTAACATTTGTTTTGAACAAATGTTATATTGGCCCTGTCGAAAAACATTTCACAAACTTTCATGGAATATAATAATGTAATGTAATGAAAAATTTGCCTAAACAAGGCGTAAATTATGAGAACTTTGAGTGTATGGTATTATAAACGGTTTCTTCTATAACTTACGGCTTTTCGCAGCTCATTGTCGAAATAAAAACAACACATTTTCATTGTTTTTTTTTTCTCCGCATAAGTACCAGGAAATGGTTGGAAATAAGTTTTATTTTCTTCTTTTTTATCGTTATCGTTGGTGTGAATGGCAGTAGAAATTGGTTGGCTTGAACCGCGAAAGCTGTGCTCGGAACGAGGTACAGGCAAGAGATGGAGTAGGCGGTGACTTGCACGGACGAGGGAAAGGGACCAAGAGAGCTTTTCGTCCAGATATTTCTCACACGGTTTCCTGATCAATTGGAACTTATCCAAGTTCTGCGGAAAATTCCCATTGCAAATCCGCACTGACAGGAGGAGATAAAGCGAGGGATCGTAGAGAGGAAAGAGGAGGACTCGGCAGGGGGATATGGTTGCTGCTACTGCTGGTGCTCGTGGTTTTTTCGATCGAAACTGTGGAAACCCGCATCAAGTGCATCGGATACAGAGACTTCGGGAAATTTCCTTTTCTAAGCTTTGCATGTGCCTCTTCTATAAACGCATAGATCCATCATCTGTATCGTCATCACTTTCCCCGCATATTTATTTCGTCCTTTCGCATACATCCGTGCACACTGCAATGCTATTTTTGTGTGGGAATGTTTTAGTATCTAATCTGGTGATTGTAATCACTGGTGAATTACGGAACGGTATGACGTACGTGACGTGAACGAATTCTTAGGTTCAAACTTTCCGTCGTGCCACAATATGAACTTAAAGTTCAATTCAAATTGTAATTTATGTTTAGACTTCAGTTTGAATTAAATTTGTTATTTAAGATTAAGTCAATGACATTAACGCGAAGTCAATTTCACTCAACTTTCAGCTTAAATCTAAAGTCAACCTCGAACTTAAGTTTGAATCTAAGTTTGACTTTAAATTTGACCATAAGTGTGAACGTAAGTTTGACCTTCAGGCTAGCCTTAAGGGAATACGTCTCAAAACGACTTTTCTACTTTTCGAACTGAAAATCACGAGTGTTATGAAGCAATGAATAAGGTTTTTAATAAGAATTTCTAATAATTTTTTCCCCACAAGAATCTCGAGATACGTGAACTTAAAATTGTGTCAATTAGCATGAGCTGCATATGGTGCCGCGTGAGAAGCAACGTTCTTTTTAAAAAATATATATATTTCCAGACTACCATATTAGAATTTTTGTTCTAAAATAACATTACAACATTATTAGGGACGCATTAAAAAAAAAATTAAATCGAGCTGCGCCCATAGATTTTCGAAGATATTACGAGTTGAGGGGGCTTCGAACCTGGGGGTTATTTTTGAATCACTCGTGTGTAAAACGTATACGTTCTGTCACTGTATTCATTCATATGTTTATACGCATACAGTAATAAAGCGTATACGTTCTGCAAACGAGTGACTCAAAAATAACCCCCCTGTATATGAATAGATACCTAGGCCTCAACCATTGATACCAACATGCTCCCACGACCCCCCGCCGTTAAGAAACGGCGATCTGTGATGCATTTCCTTGAGTTTGAACGCGGGTTGAAACTTACTTCACGGCTTGAAATTCCGGATTTATCTTCTGTATGAGGATGGCGCAATATACAATAGCCTAGCACGTATTCTCGGTTGCTCACACACAAAGAGTAAAAGTAGAGCACGAGCATTGGTGCCAGAACGCTGGGTATAATTTTTTATGAATGGCCGTATAATTTTGAGGGGCTGTTTCGAAAGGCAGGAGTGAAGTGACATCGTGTCCGAGTTTACGCTGTATTGAATCTGCATCGAATGACAGAAGTCCGTTTTGCGACGATGAAAGTCCTACATAGCAAAGATCCTACATACATACATATAATATATGTACATATTCAGATTACGTATATGTCATTGCGGTGAAGTTGACCGGCTTACCGCAGCCGTCAGCTAGCGGAAACTATATAGCGGAGAGACCTATATTCGAAGAACTATACGGCATCTTCTGGCGGAAACTATATCGTGTAGGCTATATTCCGAACATTGCTGCAGCTCAGGTGATCGTCCACCGTGTATAATACGGATGTCCGCACGCATGGATGATCCTTACATGTCTACCTACATATGTACTATTTGGCGCACTATAGTCACTCGATATGTAGATATTCAAGGATGCGATATTGAATCCAATGGTACAAATAATTCGCACATGCGGATAGAGAACGGGCTGTCGCAAAATATTACAAGTTTTCTACTACCTCTTCTTGCTGAAGGACGTTGTTCAAAGGCGACAAAAGAGCTATATGCATTGACACGTTTCGACGGCAATTTTTTATAATATGTATGCGTGTCACACCGACGCAACATTAAAAAGCACGGCATTCATGGATGCCTCAATGCATACCTGGATTTTTATGGATTTATATTATTATCAGACCCGGCGTGTAATAAATTGAACGTACCTTTTTTTTGATATCCGACATAGATTGCACCCGGAACAAAAAATCGATGAGTTTTGTTTGTGGCAAAACTTATTGAATTTAAGTCGTTAGTGTTCTCTACCGGCGAGAAATAATTTATCATATTTTTATCGATCACCCGGGTAGAAATTCAGCCACGGCCCCAATACGGTCATTATCAGGCTTACCGTATTGCCTCATTAGGTCGTAGTACGGCAGCCTGACAAGGGCCTTATATGAAATGTAACGTAGTGATCGAAACGGCCGTGAACAGGCTGCCTGATCGCAGCCTTATCAGGCTGCCTGATTGCGACGTCAGCAAAATCTAATAAATACATTTTATTTATTAACGTTATTTTATCGGACTTGTGAACCTTTGTATATTTGTTATTTGGATTCAATTAACTAATTACTACAATTTGAACCACGAAAAAAAGTATTTTTATTTCTCTCAAAGTCGGACTCAAACCAGCGACCTTACCAATGGCGACTGTGATGGCGGCGCTTAAACCAACTTGGCTATCCTCAACTTGAGAAACTTAATATCAAAATCGCTTTTAAGCTCCGGATGAAGTATGTATATGACTATTATATACTTTTACAATGCCAGCACACATGCATTCCCCACCAAAAATGAAATTCAGTGAAAGTTTCGAACAATTTCTAATGAGATAAAAATCGGAAAAATCAACCATATGTAAGATGCTAGGAACAGTGATTTCATATAAAAGTAATGTAAAAAAAATTATAATAAATAGATAAATAAATGTTCAACAAATAATCAGGGAATCTTTTTGATTAAATCGTTTGAATTATTTAAGTTATTTATTAAATTATTAAATTATTCAAATATCCAAAGTTCGTTGCAAGATGTAAACATTTTTTTCCAACCTAAGGAAATTATATAAAAAATCTGTAAAAAATGTACGAATTTATTTGAAATTAGAAAAAAAGGTTCACGGATTTTTGTCTAAAAATGTATTTTTAAAATACGTTAGGAATGATTTTTTGGAAATTTCATTATGCAAAATCAATGTTCTTGGCACCTTTAATACTGGTCATTTTGGCGTGTTATGAAGTACTGAAATTTGGATGAAATTTAGTTTTCGGTTAAGGATATATCCACAAAGCATTCATCAATTGTGATGTAGACACTATTTAAAGGTAAATATATACTTTTCATCTAAATACGCTTCGTCAGCCCATGAAATTGAAAATATTCAAAGATTTTAATGTTGTACATTGTGATGTTCACCTCGACAACTAATACTTAAAATTTGATTATCAATCCTTTGCAGATAATTAGGAATGGAATAGTATTACCACAGTTAAGTAACAAGATGTTCAGAATGCTGTAGAGATATATATTGAGTTAACATAATTATTATACGAAGCAATATGGCAGACCTTATAACGTCCGTACTGTGGCCGTTGTCGAATATCCACTCAATTCCGTAACTATCGATTAACATGGACTGCCCGATCAATTCCTGATCTGGACCTGATCTTACTAGCCATTGGCTGGCCTGGTCATGTGACTCGCACGCTGGTATCGGTTCGTTTTAAATTTTTGAGTGTTGTGTGAGGGATAGGAAGTATTCTTCTCTGTCTACGATTCTCAGTCCGGACGAAAAAACCAAATTTTAATCTTCCGTGGACCGACAAACTTGCGTTGGCTTTGGATTTTTTTCGGTTTCTATTTCTTGTTCGTTAGTTATATACCCATTATTATACGTATTTCGGTTTCAATATCTCTTTTGATTTCCTTCGATTTCCATATAACCATTTGTGTGTATATCAAATGAACACATAAATAGGCAATTTTCCAAAATATATAAAAGATAGTTTCCACGTCATAATTGACCAATGCACCAAATAGTTATGTTTTCGTAAATATCTCCTAAGATTGTAAGGAGTTAACAGTACATTTCGATTCTAGTGCGACAAAATTTTTTCTGACGAGTGTGAGTGTGAGCCGAAGACGAGTGTTAAGAAAACTTTTTTTGTACGAGTATCGTACGAAATTTTATTTCACAAGGTGCACGCTTCGCGCGCGTAAAACTGCACTTTACGCATCGAGTGAAATAAAGTCCATTTTTCGTAACACGTGCACGAATCGCGGCACTTTACATGGAAGTCTTGCGAGCCGAAAGTGGCCCATTGCATGCCAGTCGTGAGCGTGTGGTGAAATGACAGACTCGCGCATGCGCAGTTCACATTTTGTTCACTTTCGTCCCTTGGGGTTTTACTTTCGACGTTTTCGTCCCTAGAGATATAACCTCACTTTTCAGTGCGCGTCTCACGCTCGTCGCAATCGCCAACTTTCGACCCTTGTTGCACAATATAGTATAAATATTCGCGGGCAAGTATGCGACGATTTCATGCGTCAAAGATCGACGTTCGCGGCGCTACCCAGAGAACGGATAGGGGCTAAACGTAATTACGTCACGAGAGCTGACGCGACAAAGTTTCGAAGCTAAATCAGCCTCTTTGTTTACGGGCCGTTAGCGGTGTAACACGAGGTCTATACAAGTGTCAAGGAGGAAGGTTTAGCGAGGTGACTCGTGTCGCACGCCTTCGATAGAGAGAGGTCCGCCGATCACCCTTGATAATGACTCCACTTCATTACCATTCTGGGAGCCCCGGACGTACGGAAAGACTCAACGTAGAAGGGCGACAACTGGTCAGTTGAGTACAAACCGAGCATTATTAATTGTTATTTATCGTGTGTCCATAAATCCCCGATCCTTTTGAAAACCAGTTGAAGGGCGGGGATGTATAGCAATTAAGGAGATAAACTTCAAAGTTAAGAAATGTATAGGATTTGGTGGATAATTGCAACCATATAATTTAATTCCGATAATTTTCGTGACCCGTGTTATTTGTCTGGTTATCTGTACAAATAATTTTTATGTCGAGGATACTTTACACTCTCACAAGATAAATCTGAAATACGTATGCATACATGGGAATGCTGCTACGTCCTAACCAGCGAATGGTGAGTTTGCTCGTAGTTAACCAAAAATAAATATACTCTCTTTCGAGTCAAGGTGTTACTCGACTTTTTGTGGATGTACAGAGAAGAAGCCTAGAAATGCTGGAACTATGTTTTCATTTAAAGAACTCACAATTTATTGTATGATCGTTTTTCAGAAATTCAAATGTTATTACAATGTTGTGTCCGCATGTTCGTTTGAATTTACGGAAGGTCTCTACGTCGAAGCGCTAGAGATTTCGTAACAGACTTGCTCGCCCTATGTAGATTCTGAAGATACTGTGGGTTCGGTGTTCGGGGAATAACTGTCGTGACACAAAAATCGTGGTAGAGAAGTTACAGGAAAGGATTGATAATAATATGTTTATTAGAATGTGAAAGGTGAAAGAATATATTAATTCTGTATTCGAGGGAGAATGAAGGGATATTTAGTTTTTGGAAGATGGAAATTTACTATATTAGTATTGTCAAAGTCTATAGTGATGTGAGATGAAAGATTAGATTTGCATCAGTCAGAGTACGAGGAGAAGCACACGGTTATGAGGAAGGAAATCTTATGATTAGTCTAATTAATTAATAGGAAACTGGAGTAAACAGTTCTCACGCAGGAACTATAAGATGAGATTAATGATTTATTTTGTAGTGGGATGAGCGTCAGAGAGAAAGCCATATGTGCGCAGAATCGAACTTTTTCGCATCAAATAATTTTTTAAATGACTGTTTTGAGGCCAAAGGTTATTGCCATTTTTGCACAAAGTGAGAAAGAATTACAATAGGCCATTGGGGATATGTAATTGTGATTTAAGAAAAGTAGGCAACCGGAGACGAGACTACGGGCAGGGAAAGCCATAGATTATGGGTGGCACACGCAAAGCCATAGAGAAAGAGGGAAAAGTCTGTTCATTCGGCGGAACGTTGTGTAGTTGAGCTGATGCAGTTATTGGCAGTATTGTCGGGACTCGATTTTATACCAGAAGTCAATATTGGAGGATATTTTTATAAAAAAAAAAAACGTAGGATACAACAACCCTCAACAACACCACAATGAGTCAACAACATATCCATGTGAAGTAAACCTGTTTCCACACTACTATGAAATACATGAAACGACGTGTATTTTTCCGTCTCACTCCTACGAAATTCATCTGGAGTTCAAATTCAGGTTTCTGTTCCAAAGTACTATTTATATAATATTTATGTCCTCTATAATATTGTTACGGCCGAGCCAATAATAACACCTTGTATTCGATACGGCGACTAATCGCACAGTGTCAGCGCGAAGGAGAGGACACAGGATTTTAGACATTTAATTTTTTTATATTTACGTCCTATTTGTAGAGACCCTCTTCCGGATAGTTTTTAATCGCAGCTGAACACTTCCATTTCTGCCATCGCTAATGAAAAGTACCATGACAGAAAGCACTTCACAGTTACGACAAAGGTATGAATTTTGATTTACATATATTCTCATTATTTTGGTCGTCTTAATCTTTCAGCTTTCGTCAAAATTGATCAAGCTGGGCAAATATACTAAGTATTAGAAATACGTATTGAAATATCAAGTACTGAGTAAGTGCACAGTACTCAAAACTTCATCAATTCAGTTATGCCAGAACTGTCGACATCAATACTCAAGAACATCCAGCGCTCAGTACTTCAAGTACTTGATACTTCAATACATACTTCAAGTACTTAGGGTATTCGTCCAGCTCTGAAATCGATTGTGAGCGTGCAAACGACGATGTAATCCGCTAAACGCATGTTTTAGCAACAACAAAAATGAATAGGGTGATACTCCATTCTTTTACTCAAAAATCTTCTAGCTAGACTGTTAGTCTCTTAGGGGGACTTGGAATAATACATTATGTTGTGGTTTCACCACAAGCCTTAATTTCTAGCGGTCTGGAAGAACAAGTGCACAAAAAAATTTTTTAATAGTACATACCGATGTAACCTTAAGCTGATTGGCTTCTTACAGTATGGTCTTCTAGAATACATGGCAGCTACACATACCTGAAACAAATTTTTGGATTAGAAATTAATTCAAGTTGAGTACATATTATATGAAGAATTAAAATGAAATGTGTTTTTTCATTTATATTTGCCAATAGTCGATAAAATGGGTACAATTGTAGCGATCGGTAATGTATGTTCTTTATCCAATAATTTAGATTGTAAATAATGAAATATTATGTTGTATAATAACCAAATTTCATCGGAACGTTACCTACATCAAAGGTGATCGATAAGAAACAAAAGAAGTTCGTTGCAAAAGTCAGGAGAATAAAATAGGAGAAATTGATATGTAGATTGAACGATCGGAACGATTTTTTAATTTTCTTCTCGAATTGGGCTTTGGACGTTTCGCGGTGACGAGTGACGGGTGGATAGCGGCATCGAGGCACTGGTGAGCCTGAGGTCGTTTGCCGGTTTCAGTGACGCCAGCAAGAGAAGAGTGACGTTGGTGCACGGGTGCAGCTGCTCCAGCTACTGCACCAGTCCGGAGCAGAGTAGAGCCGCACGGCCCCGACACAATTTAAAGTTAAGTACTCTAGGCCGCACGGATAGGACGTTTAACGAGCTCACCGCAAAGGGGCTAAGGGCCCCGAGCTCACCCGCTTCGCCCACCCATCGCACCCTCAAACTCTCTACTATATTGTAATTCATATTGCTATCCAAGGCCGCGGTGTAGATATATTGGTGAATTAAATTATTTGTCAGCGATACCCGCGCGCTTCGTTCAAGTATTGTCATCGAGTGACATAATCGATGTAACTGATGACGACGAGTTTTCGAGAGCCACCCTGACATTCAAATGTTACGATCAATCAACAACACTATTCTTACTATTCCGATATCAGCTGATCGTTAGAGTGTTCATTTTCCATTATTACATCAACGTTTTTTTTTTTTTTGTACTTTAATTCGAATTTGTTCAGCACATTTTCAACGTAGGGTAATTCGAGATGACACGGCCATGGTTTTTTAAACAATGAAAATTGGAGGTGTAACGTTTAAAAAACTTTCAATTTTTTGTTGTAACCAACTCTAGAAACATCGAACTGATTCTCAGTAATTAACACAGAACTTTCGATATTTTCGATGCGTGATTTAGTTGCAGCTCTATAAATAAATATTTACGATCGACCGGCTAATAATGGTAGTCAATTGGCCTAGAGAAGCATCGGAACCGCACAAAACACGTTTTACTATTTTTTATGTTCTCTACATAATGTACAGAAATTACGTTACAGTAAATACCTATGTCAAATGTTTTAGATGCTCTTATAGGATTACCATACAAATTGTAACACTGTTGTTATAGACGTGCGATATACTATACATACATTTTCATGCACACATTTATTTCAGCGTACAGGATATTTAAAAAAAAAGTCCAAATTGGCCTTCTCTCACGATAATCAAATCAACATTACTGAAAACACTTCTGAAAAACTTAACAAAAACATAAGGTGTCAAATATAAAAATTGATTGTAGCTATTTGCCTTTCAATAAAAACATCTTTATTATTTTGTTTTCTGTATCAAATAAACATTACTTAATTCCGGTTTATTTAGATTAATGACACATTTTCGTTCAAAAGTTGGGAAAATAATCTTTGAAATTTTGATACGACTGAGAATGCCGCAGCTTACATATGGGAATAAATTTGATCGCAGCTGGTTACGTAACCGGATCTTGAAGTGGTCTTGGAGAGCAAAGCAGCTCGGTAATTCCCACAGTGGCATAAGCCGAATTTTTGCTCATACTTCATAGGATTCATAGGATTGTATGTTCATAGGATTCATTACTGGCGCAATATACGTGAGCAACGAGGATATATTCCAATTTACATACATACGTATAGGGTGGTACATACAACGATTATGAAAACTGAACGCCCAGCTAACTCTGCGGCGTCAGCGGTAACCGCGAACGCTTACAACTATGGGAGAGCAACGTTGCGATATAGCTGTAATTAATTACTCAGTCCGAAGCGGCTTTATTAATGAGAAAACCCTCTCTCTCTCTCTCTCTCTCTCTTTCTCTATATGTATAGATGTAGCCAAACTCTACAACCTCTCTAGACACACATCGGTACATTATTACTGTATCCGTTAAGACAAAAATTAAGAAAAATGTACACGAGTATAAAAAGTTAATCGATTTTTACATTAAAACATTTTTGTGCGGCAAAAAAAAGTCCAATGTAACATCAACGATACAGCTGGGTCATTGACAGAGCAGGCGAAGCTTTCCGCCGCATAGAGGAATTATAATATAATCAGTGCTGCAGGCGAAACGTGCCCCGGAATTTTTATCATCGACTTGGTCAGTGACCGTGGTATCCTTTGTTCCGCGTGCAAAAGTACACGGTTGCAGGAGTAACGTAGAGTCGTGGGCGAGCGCTATATATAATTTAATAACCATCCGGCCCGAGTGTTCATGGACTCGCAAATTACGTTTTCATTACGGCCAAAAAATTCTACAAAACGCGGACAATCGTACGCAATACGCGTGAATAATTACTTTTGGGTGTTTTGCTTTGGTGCAACATTAATGTAATTAATATTTGTCAAAGTCGTGCACGTGTATGGCGACCTCTGTACGTACGTAAATTCATGGAATGGAAAACATCGGTAACGTAAAAAAAACGCGAGTAAAAAACGTTCGATTATAAATAAATAACGACTCCGGGCTTCTCACGGGGCATTGGAAGCTCGGCATTATCTCGGAAGCAGCGTGAAGTATGCGGCGTGATTTTTCGATATGTCATCGCGAACTTTTAGCCGGATTTCTCCAATTATGGTATATTACCTTGAGTTCATACCTCCGCTCACAAATATAGATCTGGCTATAAAGCTTTAGTATACCAAAATCTGTTAAGAAATTTTTTGCCGTTCCGAAGTTTATAGGCACTTGCGAAAAGTGCTGAGCCCGTGGATCGCAGCACGAATCAATGTGCATAACTCCCGTCTTTTTGCCCTAGCGGGCAGTCGGGAGTAAAAAATCGGGCTCAATTGTAACGAGCGGTACCACGCATTTATACGTTAGCGGATGCTTACATTACAGAGACTGGGACATTGCAGACACTAATCACAGTAGGAGAGAATGGGCTAGCCAAGGGATAACCTCGGGAGAATGTGAATTTTTTGGTGAAAAATAAAGTTTTCATCACTCTGTGCGGAAATGGGCAGTTTTACGCACGCGAAGCGGGCGTTACCTTGCGATGAAAAATTTCGTACATCCTCCGTGCGAAACACTTTTTCTAACTCGTGTGATTACAGCCCTCGCCTTCGGCTCGTCCTGCAAACTCACTCTCGCTAGAAAAGCGTTTTTCGCCGTCGTGGAGTAATGTACTATTTTTCCCGACTGCGCTAAAATAACCACATTCCTTGCGTGCAATACGGGCGAAAAGTAGCCTAGTATTGATCGATGATCATTATTAACATGTGCGCATGCGGGGTACAATTTCATTACTCCCGCTGGAAGCTCTATTCCTCCCGGGAGAGTAATGGTCATTGGCGAAGATGATGATTTTGCGGTACAAGAAATGTGGTTATTTTAGCTTAATTGGGAAAAAAAAATCGTATGCCACAAGGGAGGAAGTGCATTTTTACCACCGAGTGTGAAGTTTGATGACCGAGCGAAGCGAGGGCAGAAATTCACACGAGGAAAAAACGCACTTTCCTCCCTTGTGGCATAATATACTATTTCTCATTAAGGTCAATATCAAAGGGAACTTTAAAATGTTTGCTACAAAGTTCTTGTACGTATTTGGTAAATAATTTGCATAGTCATAAATTTTTTTCCCTTTAACAATACGAAATGCGCGTAGCTTCCTCGATGTGGACTCTTAAATCGTTCAGTGAACTACGCACAACGAAAAAAAATACCTAAGCAATGCGCAGATTATTTAGCACATAGCGAAAAAAAATGAGGAAATTATGTGAAAATAACTTTGCACCTTTTTCAATTAGCAACAGTTCGGATAAAGGAGGATATTTCGGATTAAAATAAAGAACTCGATATGGCTAACTCATTTAGCGGAATTTTCGGACAAGCTGAGCTTCTCCGGATCATATTCTATATGTAGAAACAAACCAACGTCTTATCCAATTGAAACCATATACTGTAAGCAACTGGTTTTACTTAAATATTCACATAATTTTGCGACAGCATAATGGCGTTATGTCAATTTTAATGAGGTCTTGAAGAAAACCGATCGCTCATATCGGCGTCCGAATATCGGAATTCCATTTGGGGACTAATGTTACGACTTTTGTCAAATAATATACGGTTTCTATACGATTTGACCTTTTACCGACAATGTGGACGAGTTAATACCTCCGAATTGAACCGAATTCCGAATTGTCCTCATTTCGTGATGACGGAACAAATTGCGTGCTATTGAAATACGGACAGCATTGATGGACATTAACCTAGTACTGTTCAAAAGCACACAAAGTACTACATTCGAGTATTCATATTTTTTGCTTCGTCATAGAGGAAGCTTTGTTATGGTGCAAAAAAAATCGAGATTTTAATGAAACCGTGTTCAGAATGTTCCAAAACATCGAAAAATGACATTTAGAAAAAATGTTCGGATGCGTGCGTGCGTGCGTGAATCAGACGCGAAAAAGTCAAACCGCTATAACTCGAAAATGCCTCGACCGACCAAGCTGACATTTCATACACAGTATGTGTGGTTGATAGTAACTGTTTCTGCAAAATTTCATCCAAAAATGTTGAGTTTTTTTTTAACGTGATTTTTAATTTCGTCGAAAATGTCCGTACGCACTCTAGCTCTTACAATTTTTCAGTTATCTGACTAACAACGCGTACACAGATGGAACATGATCGCCCGACGATCCCATTAAAATTTCGTGAGAATCTATCTAATCGTTTCAATTTTATGTCATTTTGCATTTTTCGAATTTCTTGAAATATTAGTATTGTACTTTAGACGCAATTTTCGTCATTAAATATTCATTTATGAATAAAATAAGTCGTAGATTCATGATCGGCGTGGAAAAATACATAGAACACAGTCCTGCAGCATTGACTAACCAAACAAGTTTATCAGCTATTTTTATAGCAAAAATTGAAAAATTAGTTTTTTTGCATATTTTTAAACAGCAATTTCATTGTTTCCCGATGACATCGCGGAAAAACCTAGGTGCCTGTCATGTTCTACGAAAAGAAATACACAAGATGTTGGATATGACGGTGTTGAAAGAGCTAGATAAGGAGGTATCATTTGGATTTCTTGAATAAGAATCGAAAGTGCCAAAAAAATGCAGGTGCGCAGAATTCCATGTTTTTATTCGCGCCGATGTAACGGCTGCAGCCTCCTAATTTATTTCATTTAACTTCGAATATTTATTCATGTGTATCGATACGGAGTTTCCGTTCAATACGCTCTTCAAAGAAGCCCTTAAGGCTATCGAGCATCCGGACCGCCGCGAGCGGCCACTTATGTCCTAGTCTAAACATCTTCGACTCTTTATTCCTTTGTATCAGCGAGCGCGAAGCCCTCAGCTTCACGCCCGCTTCAATCAGTTCAGCTCCGACCGACGA
>JAPYZC010001141.1:0-41417 GCA_030522665.1 Ichneumoninae sp. A BG-2022a
GATAAAAATCTGAAAAAATTCATACGTATTCCGAAAAATGAACGAATCATTTTTATAAAAAAAAGTTGAGTTACCACATATTTTGATGAACAATTTTTTCTTCAACAATTTGTTAATAACACTTTGAAATTATTATTATGCAAAATGAATCTTTTCAGTGCCTATAATAAGTATGAATTTTTTCAGATTTTTACAACATGGGGAAGTGTTTGCAATTCTTGCCCGAATTTCTCGAATTTAGGCAAAATTAACACCACTCGCTCCAACCTCCTTAAAGGAAGATGGATTTTTATTTTCTATGAACACAAGCTTATAGTTCAAAGCTTGATGGATGCTGCCCTGTCATCGTGGCGAGTTGCGATAATATAAATAACGGTATGGGGATTCGAGAGCGTCGTACGAAGGCGCCGCGGTGGAGATCTTTGACTCGTCGGGCGAGACGTGTGTTGCGGTGAATCGAGGACGATTAAAACGAGAGTAACTCGCGGAAATAGTGTTACATGGGACGGAGAGACAGTGAGACTGGCAGGAACAGCCGCACCGCAGCTACTACGGCCACTATTACTACTGCAGCTGTAAGGGAGGCCGGGCAGCAGAGACGATGGAACGGGAGAAGTGGAACGAACGGCTGCTAGACTGCAGCTCGCGGGCTGGACCTTTTGTTCTTTGCCGCGTGATCGGGTTCAAATGTCATTGGCTGTAATTTCTGTGGTCGTGCAGCAACTTTAATGCGTAATAGCACGCTGGCCAGCGTCGGAACCGCTGCCACTTGGCACACCGCGAGAGCGTGCGGTTCGCTCGTTTATTGGGTTAAACGGTACCGTGATTACTATTTTCTTCATAAATTTTCCGCGGCCGAGCAATCAACGAACCACTTTTCTTTTCACATTTGTTCGAAACGTGTCAGCATTTATTTAAAAAAAGATTTAAAAAATAGGTTGAAGAAATTATAGCACTCTCTATTTTTCATGCAATTTTTTTTATTTTCACTGCTCAAAAGCCATTGTACTCGGATCTCGGACTTGGAATCTCGAATCTTGCATTTTTTCATTGGAATAGAAAAAAACACATTTCTCGTGCATTAAGTTGAACCGTGATTGCAATTTATTTCATACATTTTCCGTGGCTGAGAAAAAAACAAAATATAATTTCTAAAAAAAAGATATAAAATACTTGAGGAGTTGCTCCCTATTAATTTCTTAATATCTTTATTATATAAATATAATCTTTATTATATTTAAAAGCCATTTTGCGGGACGTGTGTACAATACTTTCATCGAATAGGAGGAAAAAAAAGAATAAAAAAGGGTGAACATGGAGCGAATTGAAAAAATGGGTTTCCGAATCGGTGTCGCGCATTTCTCGTCCTCCGTATCGGCACTTCCGCGCTCTTTATTATCTATCGTCTGTCGGCTCTCGTGACACTCCACTCGGGGAGGCTGCAGCGCTTCTCCCGTTCCCGTCCCCGTATGACGCGGTCGACCGGCATTGTCGAAAGATGAAAGCACCGCGTCAGCCCGAAGCGAATATACCTCGACAATGGCTCTCTCGCCGCCACCGGATCGTTACTCTCCTCTCGACGTCGGTTAACTTCGAAAGCTTCGGGACCTCTCTATACAGTAAATGGGAAAGAGAGGAAAATCGTGCGGCAGCATTGCCGAGCAATGAAACGAGATTTCGCGTGTCGACGAGGGATGAAATTATGAGGAAATAAATTCTTTTGCTGTATTCGGATACATACCGTAGGAACGAAAGAATTTTAAAGCGGATGTCAATCTTTCATTGAGCTGTATTTATTTTTCTTGGAACAATATTGACCTTTTATTTATTTTTTTTAATTATTAAGAACACTGAGAGCAAGATCCAGTAAAAATGAGCGATTATTTAGGGAAAATTACCATAGCGCATAGAGTTGGGCGCCAGGGCACTACTTATGGCAGAAAGTCTCAGATTATATTTAAAATTCTTATAAATCCGGTACTTCCTACCGTAGGCGGCGCCGTAGCGCCCTATGTGCTATGATAATATCTCTCAAGCGATATAGCCATTTTTTGTAGGTCCTTCTCTGAATGAAACAATATATTTAAAAAATGTGATTTAAAAACAAAATGTTATTTGTATAACGAAATGTTTTTTGCATAACAAAATATTATTTGAATAACGAAATGTTCTTTGCATAACAAAATATTATTTGAATAACGAAATGTTCTTTGCATAACAAAATATTATTTGAATAACAAAATGTTGCTTGAATAACAAAATCTCATTTGAATAACAAAATGTTGTTTGAATAACAAAATGTTACTTGAATAACAAAATGTAATTTCAAAAGATTTTATTTCAACATTTTTTTTTAAATGTCTACTTAACACGTGTGTATTTTCAGTTCTGCACGGTCAGCCACGAAACGTCGTCCTCTGTCTTCTGGAGGTGGCGAGACTGGCCTCGAGGTACTCGCTGGAGCCGCCGGGACTGGTGCAGCTCGAGCGTGAGATCGCGGCCGAGCAGGAAAGAGATTTGCACTGTTTATCGGACAGCGGTATTTCGCACAGCAGTCTCGTGTCCTGGCAGTTTCAACCACCTTCGCCGTCTCCGTCGCCGAGGCCGCAACCGGAGAAAATCAAGCACAGCAGGTACTTGAAAAAAAAAAAGAAAAAAAAAAAATTCACTCGGATTACACAGCATCATCCGGACGAGCGAGACACGATTTTTTTTCTGGTGTCCTTTTTTTCGTCGTTCTCCCGCTATCGTCAAAAACCGCCTCCGTTTGTTCCGCCCGCAAGCGCGCGGAATCCTCCGCTGTCCCGTGCTCACGAAAGTTGCTCAATGGACGAGCCCAGCTTCGCTCGTTGCATTCTGAGAATAATAATGCGAGCTGTTCGCCGTCGCTAGCGTAACGCAACGCCACGGGAGTGGCAGTGCATACGTATAACGTATATACATAACAGCCTAACAGCAGTATGTAAATATATGTATATATATCGTAGAGAAGCGACGATTGTGTGGTTTCCATCGCGCACGCAATGTCTCGCTCGTGGTCCGCTGCTCGAGAGCCTCGGCGATCGCTTGGCGCATCACCGACGATCCTGCACGCCGGACACCGTTTTGTAATTAATTTTACGCTGTTACTTCGCCGCTGCCTAATAGAGGCATTAGATGCATCGGTTCCGTTATCGCACGCTCGCCAGATACACCTTTTACAGAGGGAGAGATATATTAACACGGAAAACAGTTGCGCGTGGTAGAGAAGGGATTGGTCAGGCGGGATCAACGAACGATCATTTTAGAGATATCATGGTGGCCGCGGTCAGGGAAGACCGGGAAAACCGGGAAAAGTCAGGGAAACAAAAATCTTGGTCAGGGAATCAGGGAAAAATCAGGGAATTTCAAAAATGTTCGGGGAAAAAATTAATTGTCGCTGAACCTTCTATAAATAGATAAGAAGTACACAAAAGGGAGCCTTAAAAAAATTAGGAACATTTTGAAAAAAAAGAACAGAATTAAATATTAATACAATGATTAGGCATTTGAATTTCCATCATTATTTTTTTTTTTTAAATAGAGGTCGTTAGAAGTTTGGTCATGGAACATTTTTAACTGGTCAGTGAAACGTCGGGGAAAAGTCAGGGATTTTTTTCCGGGAAAAAACGGCCACCATGGATATTTATTTTTATTTTTTTTATTCTTGTGTTGGGAGGATTAATGGATTTTTTTTGGGAAATATGAATTGTTCCAGCTCGGCATCGGAAGTGGCGGCAGTTGCGACCCGATGGCTCGATCCTCCACCGACGGTGAACCACGAGCCGGAAATGCGCCGTTCGGTCAGCGACAACGGCCCGACCGGAAGCGACGGCGTACCGAGCGACACCACCGAGGACGACTGGTCCCGCGGAAGCGCCGAGGATCCCGACGAGGTTCCGTCCCCGCTGAGCTCGCCGTCGCCATCGCCTGCCGAACCGCCCGAACATACCGGACCTATCACTGAACTCGACCGGAAGGTATGAATCGCGAAACGAAAGAAAAATATTCACTCGTAGCCTCGATCGCGGTCGACACGATAACGCTTCGTCAATTGTTATGCTATTGCCTGAAAAATTATTTTTAATTCGCGAAAAGTTGTTAAAATGAAGTTTGTAAAGTTTGTGAAATTGTATTTGCAAATTTTGTAAAATTTGTAAAATTGAATTTGTAAAGTTTGTAAAATTGAATTTGCAAATTTTGTAAAATTTGTAAAACTGATTTTGTAAAGTTTCTACAATTGAATTTGTAAAGTTTGTAAAATTGAATTTGTAATGCTTGTAAAATTGAGTTCCTAAAGTTTGTAAAGTTTATAAAATTGCGTTTGTAAAGTTTGTAAAGTTTATAAAATTGGGTTTGTAAGGTTCATAAAATTCAATTTGTATAGTTTTTTAAATTGAGTTCGAGTTTGAGAAAAGCAGAATATGAATAAGCTGTGCGGAAGTTACAAGAAAGGTATGATGTTTCAGGTGAGAAGAGCTGCCGAGGCTGTGCAGAGACTCTGTCAGTGTCCCTCGGAAAAGTGCTCGAAGCTTAAAGTTCGCAAAGTCGGCGAGGGACGTTACTACATCGCCGGGAGAAATGTTTTCATCAGGGTAACACACGGCTCTTAATTACAAACCCGCCACCAAAAAAAGAAAAAGAAAAAAGCTCCGAAATAAAACTCTCGTTCTACCCTCTCGTATTTATGTCACTCGGTGAAAAATATGAAAGGGGGCTAGAATGTGAATTGAAAAGAAAAAAAGCGCCTCGCTAATGATTGTGGCACGTCGGTTTCGTGTTTGCAGCTCCTGAAGGGAAGACACATGATGGTGAGAGTGGGCGGCGGCTGGGACACCCTGGAGCACTTCTTGTCGAGGCACGACCCCTGTCAGGTGAGGGTCCTCAGCCGCGAAAGCACACCGCCACCCCGCAACGGCAAGCACAACAGCTTTCTTCACATTCGGTCAAAGTATCGGAGCCCACCGTCGGAGCCTGTCTCCGGACGTTAAAATCACATTCTATCATCAGAGAGCACAGTGCCTAATCACAAAAATCTCGTTACATAATGCAACGTACGAGAATATCAAGCCAAGTCACTATATATTCTCGTAACGATAAAATAATATCCACGTACACACACACTCACTCACGTTCAAATCATCGTAGCCTCGTTCACGCAGCCTGCCTAATATATAATATATTTATAACTTTATACATATTAGTATGTATAAATATATATTATATATTTATATATATTCTTATTCCGCGTATGGGTCGACAGCACTTGTACAGTAAGCAGTACCGCTCGTTCATTTCGACAAATGATATTTTTTTTTTTTTTTTTGACGAGAAAGAAATACATTATCATCGATATAATGTACGTCGACAAACATTTTTCAAAGTTACGAAACGGGACAATTAATTTATTTATTAAGTAATTAGTGAAGCATTGGAACATTACTCAATTAATTAATTTTCCAATATTTCACTGAATAAAATCATACGTTGAATGACGAATCGGAGAATTTGTCTGAATTAACGAGCGTCTGTACTGTCTATACTGCGGTACCACTATTTTTCATACTAATCATACACGGTAAAAAAATCGTCCAGATGCACCGAATCGTCGAATGTACGGATGGAGAGAAAAATATTTGAAAAAAAGAATCACTGCCCGAACAATCGTCGATGATCACCGAATTTAATGCACCGAGACATCAGTAGTAATTAAGAATGCAATGGCCACACGGAGATTGAACCAGACAGTGATAGTGCAATTAGAGGCTTGAAAAATAAATCCCATTTAACAATAAAAAAGACTAAAAAAAGTAGATTAGATTCAGCGTCGAATGTCGATGAGACGATAATCAGAGAAACCGGATGCAAATTCGTTGGTGACGATCAGAGGCCATGCGTCTGGGTAATACGATAAGAAAATAGCACACTGCACTTGGTCATGGGTGCAATCCATGGGGCGCGCTTAGAGTGCACTTTTATACTTCTCGCAATAAGAAACATAATTTTTTTTTTTTCGTTTTCATAAACTCACGAAATTATTTAGTGAGTAATTGGGGTCGGCCACGTCGCTCAAAGTTTGCGCAAATTCTCGTCGGTGTCCTCGACACTTGTAGAAGGAGAATAATCAACGACGACTGGTGAAATGCGCAAAGTTTACGAAGTTCCAACGTCGGCTCTATTACCATATCATTTACTATATGGTATACTGAAGCTCCAGAAATGTATCATTTTTTTACATCACTCCGTACGAAAATTGCAGTTTTACGCACGTGCGTGAAACTAAAATTTTCACAGCTCGTGAAGTAAAATTTTGCACGATACGCGTGCGAAAAACTTTTTCCACACCCGTCAGAAAAAGTTTTATCGTACTAGTATCGTAATGTACTATTTTTATTTTTTTTCCTTATTGTTATGGCCGTCCCCATTAAAAAAAAAATCAACCTACGCTACAGTTCATTAGTCTACTCCATCGCCTGATGATACGCAATATGCTTAACACCGTATAACTGCCTGTAATATCTACGTTTTGTATTTTTATAAATACCTAGGATAAGGGGGTGGAAGTATGGTGATTTTTGATGAAAAAAAAGAAGAGAAGAAAAAAAGAAACGTAAACCACGTGGAACGACATGTCTTATTCGATTTTTTTCAGAAATGCAAGAGTACACTGTGCAAAGGGATACCAAAGCAAAGGAATACGAGACGAGTTGTGTCGGCGCGTTGAGGCTATTTACGTTAATGCGTTTCAACGAACATCTTTCTTTCTCTTGTTTCTCACATTCACCTAAAAAAAAATTGGCTGTACACTTCATAGCGAAGTATAAATCTCTCGGCGTCGTTACATACGCGACGCGTATGTTTTTGTATTATTATTTTTTCGCAATTTCCTTTTGTGCAGGCAAGAAGGGAGGGTAACGCGATGCGCAGTGATTATTAGTTTATGTATATCTATATTATGAAATTTTTTAGTGTAAAAAAAAAACACATCGAGTAGACTATAGCCTGAGAATTACGCGGCTGGACACTGTGAAATATGAAAAAATGTATCATTCGGTTAATGGGCGGCGAGTGCGAGATTTTCGGCTATCTTGGAGCTGTTCGGAACTCGATAACGAATTATATTCGTGCTTGTAAATATTATCGAACCGAGATGTTGAATTGCGCTGAAATCCATTAAAGATGTTATAAAAGTTTTGAAAAAAATGAGTGAATTAATTTTTCTTTATTTTGACGCAAGAATTGACTATAATTGACTTTGGACAATCAAGCAATAAAATTTCGTTGTGTTTGGAAACACGAAATATGTACGTTTTATACAAACCGTTATCGAAGTTCGAAGCGTTCCACGAAAGAATGAAAACTCTAACTTCGTCTCCGTGTCGTTCAGTCGATCGAATATTATCGCCATAATATACAAAACGCTAAGTTGACGTAACCGTACGATCATTAATTATTAAGATATCATTTGAGTTAAATAAAGTGTACCTGCTTGTTCACATTGTAAGACGCTTCCGTAATGATTTTCGCGTGAGTTATTTCGCGGGTATTTCAACGTGGCTCGGCGCGTTGATACGAAATAAGACATTATAAATACATTCGAGTCTACGATAATTGAGATTAATTTTTAATAATTATATTATTATTATACTTCGATTGTTACCTTTTGTTGAGTAATAAAATGTTTAATTGCAAGTGTTCGATTCCATTTTACTTAAGATAAGATGTGAAACGGGGGTGAATAATAAGCGGCTTATCTAAATATTAAATATATTTCGATGTAGGAATACAAAGATAGCAATAAGTGCTTATAAACTTATCAGCAAAATTCGAACGTAAGTATATATAATTTGGTTGAGGATTTGATTCGGTAGACTACCGTTGTAAAAACTAATAAACGTGAAATCGTTTGTCATTGTCAATGGCCACGGCGTGACCCGCTAATACTCGAGGAAGATTTCATATTATATAAAAAAAATTCTAAATGCATTTTTTTGTAATGTATACGGTGGAGTTTTACTGGGATTATCATTAACTTTGGACAATCGGGTCATGGTTTTCCCCCCGGGCACGCTCCGCTAAGTCGTTATGATAAAAAAATCGTTAGTTTTTATAAATAGCACTACAATAATTATTCGGAAGTATAGAGTGTGACCGGATGGGGAAAAATGGAATTCGGGCAAATACTCTACTTCTTCTTGTTCTTTCCTAAAGTGAGCGTGTGGTGTTGCGCCTGCTGGGCAATCTGAGTCTTCCTTCTGTTGAACTCCAATATATCGTCCTCCAATTTCTTTCGACTCTCCTCGACTTTCTTCTTCTCGTCGGTGTGGCCTTTTTTCAGATTGTCGAACTTGTTGTGCAGCTGAAAGGAACGCAGTAACGATATTGTAGATAAACCTTTTACAACTCCCGACATAGAATGGAAATGTTTTTGGAAGATTTCAAAAATATTTTTTTGAAAGATTTCAAAAATCTTGTTTCCGACGCAGATTTTCATGTACTGAATATTCTGGTGGCTTTGTATTGACCTTGAAGAATCAACAAATTACCTCTTTTTCCGCCTCTTTGAGTTCGGCTTCGGTCTCCTTGACGCGAGCGACGAACATCTGTCGCATCTCGTCCTCTTTTTGTTGCAGTTCCTGCAGGTGCGTCGAGCGTTTAGCCTCGCAGGTCTGCTGGAAGCTGACCGGCTTGTTTTCGCTATCGACGTCGCTGAAGCCCATCTGGTGAAAATAAACGATTTTTAATATCCGCGAAAATTGTGAATGGGCGAATCGTTGAAAATTGAATGTTACCTGCTCGAGGCGCTTCTTGCGATAGAGCTCGTAGTGACGGCAGTGTGTTTTTTCGCGCATATCTTCCATGTTAGTTCTGATGAGCATTTCGCGCAGCTTAACGAAATCGCAGTGCGATTCGTTCTCCACTTGAACTGTGCCCCACGGGTATTGACGCGAGCGCATCATTTTGTTACCGACGCGCACGAAGTCGGTACTTCCGACAACGGCGAATGGTACGTGACTGTTCATCGTCGAATTAACGTCGGCGACGCTCTCGTCGTCGGTCGGAAATTGGTAAATGTGAACTCCGTTGTTGTGCAGCTCCGATATTATTTTACTCTGCAATGATAATAGGCTCGTTAGAGATATCGCTAAGACTTTGAATCGATATTATAATTAGGCATAACATTATAATATTGTAATTTATTGTGTTAGGACGGTATATCTATATCGCCCTGTAAACGGATTACGGTGAATAAACAAATAAATAAATTATTATTCAGAAATATGTAAAATCGAATTTTCGATTATTGTCAGTGCCGTTAGCGTACATTACGATTTGATTGGAATATTCTAGTATGTATCGATTAAACCGTGAACTAATGAACTTAGAGATTCAATGAAAAATTATCTACAAAGATATTCCTTTTTTATCATCGATATTATTATGGATCTTCCTCCATAACTGTAAATTACATATACTTACTTTAAATTTCTGTAGCTCAGTCTTTGATATAGTGTCAGCCTTTGCGATGATGGGAATTATATTGACCTTCGTGTCTAATTTCTTCATGCATACCAGATCAATGGATTTCAATCTGAAACATATATTCAAAAAATGAGTGAACATTTTTTTTTCAATAATCATTATTCAAATAAACAGTAATCTCTGATTACTATATAGTTAGACTGACCCATGACCCGTGGGACAAATGAAGTAGAGACAGACATGAGTACGACTGTCGTGATAAGTGGACAGTGATCTTTTGATTTTGAGCTCTTCCTGCAGATAGGCCTCGAATTGAGCGTCTATGTAGTCGACTACAGCTTTGAAACTGTCCTCCTTGTTTATCTGATCGCCGTAACCAACGGTGTCGACAATAGTGAGTTTCAGCCTTACGTTGCTTTCCTGCAGCTCATAAGTGTGAGCCTTGAGCTTTACAGACGGCAAGTTGTGCGGACTCTGGTTGGATTCGAAGCTGGTGTTGAAGAGCGAATCCATGAGAGTCGACTTGCCCAGTCCGGTCTCGCCTGTGGGGACACAAATCGTCATCAAATGTTTGATTAAATTTACTTTACACAAAATTAAGGACTGAACAGTATTCATGAAAAATGTTTATAATTGATTATGCCATTATTAACGTTATTGAATTTATTTATTAATTATTAATTTGCAAAGATGTCTGGAGATCAAATGTTCTTTTTTTTCTTACAAAAAAAAGTTTGATTGGTGTAAGTCATGTTTCTCATGTTTGACTCATTCCTAATGAGTGACTCACTGATGCAAAGAATGTTTATTATTTCTTTATTGCTAACGTTATTAACTTTATTCCTTAATTGTTAACTTGCAAAGATGTCGTTAGATTGCATGTTTTTTTCTGTCAAAAAAGTTCGATCGACGTAAATTGGACTTTTCGTCGTTGAATCATTGCCAAGGGGGTGACTCACCGATACAAAGAATATTGAAAACGAATCCATTCTGCACCGATTTGTTAACCAGCTGATCCGGCAAACTGTCGAAGCCTACGTGGCCCGATAGTTTCAGATTTCGTAGATTGGTCTCCAACTGAAAAAATACGATAACGTTTTACTTAAATCGCAACAACACAAATTTCGTCGAGCCGCAGACGCGATCGATAAGGCGTAACGATTTTCTCGACACCATAAATGGAACTTCCGAGCGACATTCCCGGCACTGTAAACTAGCGGAGGAAGTGAACCAACGCCCTTCTGATTATTCAAATTTTATCGCGGATTCTCGTCGAACTGAACTTTATATCTGTCACTCGACGATCGAACAAACTTCGTTGGGTCGTTTTAACAAAATTTTGACAATCCGTAAACACTCTGTCGGGATGGAATATAGCTTGGGCAGAACCGTGACCAACCTTAGCACGTTCGACGTCGACGGCAGCCATTTCTGGTGTGTGTGGAGAGGTGAATGCTTCCCCTGCGCTGGAAAGCGTGCGCTAGTGTGCGCGACGCCGCTGCCCCTCATTGCCCGTCCGAACGTCGAGGGGGAACGTGTGTCGACGACGCTGCGCTGACAAACACGTCGCAGCACGCTGCAATCGCTTCCGATAGAAATTAGAGCTTCGGTTCCGGAGACATTGGTAGTTCGGTGAGAAAGAAATTGTAACTGTTGCTGAAACTTGAAAACCGATGTCGGTGCATAACTTCGCGATTGAAATTCATAAAAGTTTTGAGCCTTTGACGATTGTACAGAAAAACCGTTACGATAGGTACAGCTTTTCGTAGATTTCATTCGTATCGTTAGGTCGACTTCAAAAAGACGCGTGCGCGAGGGATCCGACGATTTTTATTATCCTAATAAGATCCTTTTTTTGGTCGGAACCTGCTGTAACCCGTTCCGGACGCAAAGGGGCGAGAATCTTCGCTAACCGTTATTTTTGCAAGGTCAATCGAATGGCCGTTATTTTTTTTGAAAATGGCGGTTAGTTGAAAATACGCATATCTAGAGTTTTGAAACGATACACTGTAAAAAAAGTTTGCAGTTTTTACAACAACCTGGCCATAAACTTCCACAATTTTTTATTTGTTAACATTCCGAGTATAGTAAAGTACAAACTAAAATTGTTACGGCCACGGGAAATAAAAGGAAAATTATTTGTATTTCGTACTTTGAAACTTCGTATTATTATTATTATTATTATTGATCAACGGGCAATATCGTTTTCCACATATAAAGTCTTCAGAACATAATAGAACATACAATAGAAAAACATAGGAAAATCAACACATCGACGTAAAAATTGATTTATTGAAAAATGCCCAAGTTTGATAACCAGACGTGCAGGATCCTGCCTGCCGTTATGAAGTGAAAGTCACGTGACTGAGCCGGGAGTGTGAGACAGATAACGCCATTGGCCTTACGGTGGAGCGAGAGAGCGCGAAAGAAAGCGTGTTGAAACACGCTCACTTCACCTTAACGGTTGCTAGTGTTCGGATCTCGCGAAATGATTTTTTACTGTGTATCGACAAACAGCCCATTAGTTACCCAATATACTTCGAAATAATCGACCGTTAAAGTTTATTCGTCCCGAACGACAAACTGGCGAATCGTAGATTTTGAAATGCCTATCTGAAAAGCAGAATTCTCGAGGGTAAAGGCGATCGCCGCTGCGACCTTATCTCGGTAGGATAACATATCGGGATTCGGAAGGAAAGTGCGTGAAGCGTACGAAGGACATTTTCCGCTCGCGAAAAATACGAGAAGCCTATAAAAACGAGAGTGCACACGCGTGCGTGTCTGTGCGAAAGAAAAAGATCTTGAATTATCGACGAGCATGGACGACGCTGGATAACAACGCTGGGGCTGTTTGGGTTCCAGCGGCGGCCACCGCTGGATAGTGGCGGGCGAGTGGCCCGTGCGCAGCTAGGGACTTTTGCCTCCGCGTACTGGCAGACCCCTCACAACAGTGTCCACTTTCTAACATGGCAGATCAATTTGTGTTGTATTATCATGTGACGGGCAAAGACTCGCGACGTTGAAAAAGAGCGGTTACGTGGATTAATAAAAGGTTGATTTTTTGTGTTCGCGCGTGTTTTTTACGCTAACGCGTTAATACAATACGTTCGCGATGGCGGACATGAAGAGTCCGCCGTTCAGTGACATCAAGAGACCCGAGGAAGTGGTGGCGATGGCGATGAACGACAGCATCAAATTCGCCGTGTTGATCGGTCTAATCGAGGTGGGACAGGTGTCCAATCGGGAAGTCGTCAACACAGTTCTACACTTGGTGAGTAAAATTCACGTGTTTGTTATTATTATCGGAAAAAAAAAATTCTCACGAAATTTCTACGAGCTCGATCGAGCGTGCGAAATAACGTCTAAACAGCCGGGGTTAGCCGACCAGCCGCCTCGTGTCCTTGGACGGACACTTCTGTCAAAATCGAATTGTCAAACAGACGTATCGTTGCTAGTAGCCGGTTTAGCGTGCCCGGTCCCGAACTATTATCGATCACTACCGAGCGCATGATAAAATACACGCGGTTTTACGATGATTACGAGCGTGTGTCGCTGGACATTAACGGAAGCGGCGTGTTGTAACGCTTCGACGACTGTCGAACAGGATATTTTTTTATTTTTTTTAAGCGTTATCTCTCCCGTAATTCACTTTTGTTTGTCGCGGTTGGAAAGCATTACTTCACGATTTGTGTGTGTACGTGCATGTCGGTGTGCGAAGTTCGACGAAACTGGAACGATAACCGGCTTCTGAAAAATTTCGGGGAAGTCGCAGTCGACCGAAAACTTCGTTACCGAAACGAAATGAAAATATGTGTTATTCATCCACTTCGAAACCTAAGAATATATAAATACATTTTTTTAAATCAAATTTCAAAATGTTTTCAAGCAATTGTGTGAAAAAAAGTAAAACGCAAAATCCGCTAGAAAAACTGAAGTGAAATGAAAATGCTTATAATTCCTCCTCTTCGAAACCTAAATATATATAGATATATATATTTATTATAAAATTTCAAAAATATTGTGTAAAATAAATAAAATACACTCATTAAAGTTGATCGCATACAGTTTTCTATTGCATGTTGTTTTTTTTAACTCGGTTAAATCGAACAGTATTAAAAACAAAACATACGGAAAAAATATCCTTTTTCAAATTTCGGAAAAGTTTCACACAATTGCGTAAAAAAAGTAATATACAAAAACCACTACAAAAACGGGCTCTTGAATAAGTTGTCTGCATACAGTTTTCCTTGCATGTTGTTTCTTAATCCCGTTAAAACGACGAGTATTTAAAAAAAAACAGAAAAAAAATTATGCTCGAGGAAAAATTTAGATCGGACTGAGCAGAGTTTTGGTGAGCGATATAAATCTAAGGTAGATAAGCGAGAGAAACGTGTGAACACGTTTCGAATCGAAGCCTTAGTGTACACATTGCCGGAGAGTCCCGAACGTTGCCGCTGAAAGTGCCAGCTCATATGACCGAGCACGGAGTGTTTCTCGGATCGTCACCCCCCCCCCCCCAACCCCCCACTTTCCGGATATATATAACAGGCGTTTCGAAGATATCCCGTTTGGCCACTTAACATCGGCGCGTTTGGCGTGCAGCGCGAAAAATCATCGGTGGTATAAGGTAACTCGTCGCATTGAGGACAGAGGAGAACCCGAGAGAAAATAATGTGTCGAAGGCTTTCGGCAAAGGAGGCGAGGCGAGGCTCTCGCGCGTTCGCGTGACTTCCGACCACTATCCCGCGCGCTCTTTTCACTCTTTCCTTCGGGGTTTTCCGCGGCGCTCGCCAGCCCTAGCGTCGTTCCTCGTTCTCCTACCTGGCCTCGTTTCTTTTTTTCTTTTTTTTTTTTATTAATCTCTTTCTCTCTTTATCATCTGTGCCGACAAAAATTTACGAGACTACGCCGAGCGGATTCCGTGTTGCACGGAATTTTATCCGCGCCTGAACGTTATCTCGATTCTGTGGTGACATCGTCGTTCATATGTGCTGAGATATACAACCCCCACCCCTCCCCCCGCTTCCTCCCTCCCCCACGCGCTACCGGCTATAGACTTCTAAATGATGCTTCGTTATTCTCAATAATTTGTAACATTGTAAAATAAAATCCTAAATCAATTGTATCGAGTAGGGAAATATTGTATGTAAAAAAAAGGGTACGAAAAATAGTGGAGGTAATTTTTCGCCAATTTTAGAACATATATGAAAAAAGGCTAAAAATGCTGGAATTATAAATAAAATTTATTTATAATTCTTATTATTAATTTTGAAGTATTAATTGAACGAATCATTGAAATTTTCATTCGCGAATAATATCTCATAATTGAAAGTTTTTAAACGACGTTTCCTTAAGGGAAGCCTAAAGACGTATGAGTGCGAGAGAGACAGAGTTAAAATTTTAGATTGTTTATCGTCGAAAGGATTCTATAAAATTATAATGGAATTGCGGGGCGCACTGCGGCTTTTTATTCTATAAAATCTTCTTTTTTTTTTTTTTTACATATTTCGAAGTTATGTTGATCTTTAGCCCCACTTTAATGTACGGCACGGCACATCGGGTCTTTTGGAATTGAGCTTGTTTGATCATTTTTATTTTATTTTTTTATTATTTAAATATTTTTTTTACCAATTAAAGAAAGTAGTACTTCTTGTTAAGATAAATATCAAAAAGGGGGAAGGTGAGGTTCGCGAGGAGCTTCGGTCGCGCCGGAGTGAAAGCAAACAATTTCTCGATCACTAACTCCCCGCGTGACCTTGGGACAAAACGGCTGATGTATTCGTCAACATTGCCGTCCGCATGTAGCGCGAAAATTTGTAAAAGCTATCTCGAAGCTTTCGCATGCACAAAACAGACGATCCGCTTATATATATATATATATTTTTTTTTTCCATTTTTTTAATTATACGGGAACTATATATATCTCTGAATTTCACAGTCTGGCGGTTTTACCTGCTGCGCACGTACAGTCGCACACAGTGTAGGACCATGTATATACATATGTATATATCGAGTCGAATTTTTTAAAAATAACGTTTCCAGCTGCAGCTTATTTTTCCGGCTTAACATTTACTGTAACATGAAAAGTTTATACGCAATTTTATTGGAAATCAGTATAGTGTATAAGGTTGGATATTTTTTTCACACCCTTGCCAAGCTGTAGCATATTTTTCGCTTTAAAATGTACTGTGACATGAAAAGTTTATTCAGTCCTGAGGTACGCAATTTTATTGCAACAGTGTAAAGTACACAGGTTTATATATATATATGCATATATATATATATATATATATATATCGAGTCGATATTTTCTTTAACAACTGTGTCAGCTTTAGGTTTTTTTTTCTCTTTAAAATTTACTGTAACATAAAAAGTTTATACAGTACCGATGTACGCAATTTTATTGAGAATCATCAAAGTCCCTCAATCGAATTGCGACAACTTGGTCGTCCCTTTGGCTGTGCTGCTCGCTGTCGTAATCCCGTAAAGGGATTTCACTCTCGATAAAATACGAAAGACCGTTCGCAACAAATGTATTCATCGGAATCCGCGAACCTACGAAAATATCCTTTTCGCAAGAGAGCACTATTCCCAATAATAAGCTTCAAGTTTACGTCGTACGATTCGTTCACGCTTCTGCAATTTCAATCTTCGAGCATCTCAAGCGAATTCGCCAGAATAAAATAGAAAACACTTTTTTTGCAACATTAATAATACACTAAAAATTTATTATAAATTTAATAAAGTAGACCTTGAAATTTGCTTACATTACTTATATTAATTAAAAACTGATATGCTTTTTTGTCAAATAAAAATACCACATATTAATATTCCAAATCTTTTGCATGAAAATTTCAAAAAATGTAATTAAAGATACAAATTTCACTGCCAAATTGCAATGCACGTGTGCTTGAAATTTTGGAAACATTTTATGTAAGAAAGCTTCCAATACGTAATTTAATACGGTACCCAAATTTTTTACAGTCTGCTCATAAAAATTTATATAGACTTTCTGCAAAAATGTTAAGGATCGAAACGCAGCTTTTTTTTAATTGTCGTTTGACTCGGCGTATCAACTTTAACAGGAGGATCTCTCGCAGTACTTTTCCTCAGTGAAACGATACGCTCGGACGTTCCATTAAGCCCTTATCTGACCTTCTATCAAAAGTTGCTGCGCGGGACGCAAGCTTGCGCGGTATATTTATTTTTAAATGATTCGTGCGAAAACAGTAGAAGACAAACCTGCTACAGAATCTGAAGTGAAATGAAAATATTTATTATGCCCCAACTTCGAAACCTAAAAACAAATACATATTTTTCTTTCAAATTACAAAAAGATTTCACGCAATTGTGTCAAAAAAGTAAAAGACAAGATCTGCTAAAAAAACTGCCACTTATATAAGTTGATTGCATACAGTTTTTATTTCTTAAGTTGTTATATTTATATTTATTTTAAAAACCATTTATAAGCGAAAAAGGGTTAAAAACATAAAAAGCATAAAAATTCCGCCAGCTTTTCTTTTTTAAAATTCGAGCTTCCACTGAAACCCGAAGTTTCCATTGCATCATTTAACGATCGGTGTTACACGTATATTATAATAACGACGAGAATGAGGGTGAGCGCTGCAACAGCAGCAGCAAGCTGGAGCTTAGCACTTGGGCACGGGCGTCCTTTCCGTGTTTGAGCCGCGAGGAAGCTTGACGACACTCCCGGTGTAATTGGCTCCGTCGTGCACCCGCTTTATTCGTGCCCGTCTCTCAGCGATGCTGCTGAATTTATCCGCAACGACCCCGATGCGCGTCCAAGCGTTATCTCGCACCGAGCCCGCCCTACGTTGTGCTTACGATTACCATAAATAATCTCCTGGTTGATCGAAATTTTGGAAATTGGAGATAAGAGCCGGACAATCGGGTCGTGGTGTTACACTGAACGGTGTTTGAAAATTTAATAAAAAAACACAACCCTGATAGTCCACTCACGGGTTTACAGGAAGGATTATTTTGTGGTTTTATGGAAGGATTATTTTGTGGTTTTATGGAAGGATTATTTTGTGGTTTTATGGAAGGATTATTTTGTGGTTTTATGGAAGAATTATTTTGTGGGTGTATGGAAGGATTATTTTGTGGTTTTATGGAAGAATTATTTTGTGGTTTTATGGAAGGATTATTTTGTGGTTTTATGGAAGAATTATTTTGTAGGTTTATGGAAGGATTATTTTGTGGTTTTATGGAAGAATTATTTTATGGTTTTATGGAAGGATTATTTTGTGGTTTTTGTTTTCGTTTAATTTGAAAAGTCTGTTACATTTGTGAAGCGTGTCATTTCTATACCAAGGGGACAAAATTTGCGCGCGGCCTGAACAAGCGTATTGTTTACATTCTGCTGTATCGATTTCACCACAAACAGGCCACAAAACATTTACCATCGGCAGAGGAAAGCAAGAATTAAAAGTATTAGGTAGAGAACTCGGGAGTTTCTGTGGGTAAAATTAATTCCATGAATTATTCTCAAAACTCATAGTTTTTTCAAGGCAACAAATTTGCATGAATTTCTAGACAATTTGGAAATTGGATTCGGTACATTGTAGTGGATGGTATATGTAAATTTAGTAAAAACACATTATTAATCTTTCCCTCATAGACCTGCAGGAAGGATTGTTTTTGTGTGATTTTTTTTTCTTTTAATAAAAAAAGTCCGTTACATTTTTAAAGCGTGTAATTTCTAGATTATTCAGGCGTATTGTTCACACTCTGCTGTATCGATTTCACTACACACAAGCCACAAAACATTAATCATCCGCAGAGGAAAGCAAGAATTTAAAGTACTAGGTAGACAACTGGGGCTTTGCTGTGGGTAAAATTAATTCAATGAATTATTCTCGGAACTAATAGTTTTTTCCGAGGCAATAATTTGCATCGACCTTTAGACAAACGTCATTAAATGTAAAAGTGAATAAAAAAATGTTAAAACCCAATAAACACAAAACGATTAGTCACGCGATCGGTGAAGCGAATTTAATTTTAGTTCGTCTCTGAAGAGAAGTCTACGAAAAGCTCAGTCATTGGAACGGTCACGGATATCGTACACATAATGGACATACAGTTTTAGAAAGTTTACTACGTCCGCCATGAATACACTCTTTCGTTACAAGCCACATTAGCATACTCTTTCATTATGGACGTTTGGTCACTCGATCTGTTCTCTATCGTGTAACCATGTATGAAGTCTTGTGTTTTCTTTCATTATTCTCGTTCGAAAAAAAAAACATAAACTCTCCATTAAAAATGCACTGAGCGAATGCGAAACAATTTCGCCACTAAAAATAAAAAACAAAGTTAATGAAAACGATGTTAAATGATCTAATTAACTTAGATTTCTCTCAAATATGTTAAAACTATTTCTAATAAAATAATATGTATATAGATAAAAGGTTGTATGAAAAAAAGACCGCGATAAAAAAAGAAAAGAAAATCGTTGAATTATTATCGCATTTTCACATACCCGCTTGCGTCTGAATTTCCTGAAATATAGTGTCCTACGGTAATTCGACCGACGAGACCGCATTTCAGTGACGGTGAACTGGATAATTGGAATCTCGTCAAAATCTCATTAACTAATGATCTCGTTCGGCAATTTGTCCATAAAGCATGATATATTGCGTGCACCCCGGAGGTTAGGTTGGAATTTAATTAATTGGAAAAAAATAAAAATAAACAGAAACAAAAAAAAATGGATCCGACGTTCTCGTCGAGTTTGTAGGGGGCGCAATCGGATTTTCAATTGGGTTCGCTTCATTCGTCGACCTCATCGTCCTCGGGAGAAATATTATGCCCGCTACATACGGTGGGGAACCGAGTCGATCGTACGACTCATCAAAATGGACAGCTCGCACGCGCGTTTACAAGAGTAACAATTATGGATTACATAATGACATTATGTGAGCACTAAGTCGGCAGACGATCCTCAGCTAGGGATATACTTATGTTGGAGCTGCCCCTTTCCTATGTGACTATATATATATATTGTAACGAATGTGTTGCGGACTATTCGTTAAGGCACATGATATTACTTAGGTTTGAGAATAGACGAACGAACGGACGATCGATACAAGATCGATCGTCAAGTAAATTATTGGATTTAAATAACTTCTATAGTAAAATTTAAGTAAATTATAAAATTATCATTTATTATTATTAAACGTATAAAAGTAAAGTATTTCTAAAGTTACACATACTACATTGTATGTCAATTTTCCATCACAATTGCACATGAAATTTAATATACCAGTTTATGCGTAAAAACTTTCAGTACCCGTACATTCAATTTCATATGAATTTTTATTATACTGTATGGGGGAGAGGGAATATTCGAAGTCCCCTTGAGTGGCCCCTCGTCTGAAATATTATAAGTCCTTTCAGACAGGGGGTATCGAGGAGGGAGGGGTTGGGTCGAGGGGAGACTGATGTATCATTCTAATTTCGTTTATCAATTAGTTTACGGAAAATTCTATGTCCCTTGGGGTTTCGCCCCTGGTTTTGATTATTCTAAGTCCGTGCTCTATGTAAGTTTTGGCGACGCTCAAACGGAACGCGCGAGCCACCAAAAGCCCTAGTACATATACATATACATATATATATAAATATATACATAAATATACAGATAAATATATACATAAATATATGTATGTATACACATCTGTAGGCCAAGTTGGGCAGACGTTACGATCCTCCTTGCACGATTAGTGTTCGAAACTAGGTAACGCCGTTGTGCACAGCAACACTACGTACTCTACCTATCGAAGCACATAGTGTGCAATCCACGATTCCCTGTTATCGCGGCAGCGGCACTTCGGTGCGCGATAATGCCACAGCTCGTCGTTCTCGTGTTTCTCTCTTACTCGCTTTTCACCTTACAACCTTACTTATATGTATATGTATATATATATATATACATATAGATGGTCTAATGCTAGAGGGGCGTATGTGCATACATCTTATTCGCACTTGATGCGCCCTATTTGCTTTTAGTTTTCTATTTATATGTTGTATATAAATAAACATATATATATATATTATATAGCATGTACAAATTCTCGCTCTTGGCTGACTGGTTTCACGTCGTTGCACTCAGGGCACATCATCGAACAGCTCCATGCAGCCGCACTGTGCTCGAACGGGAAGCCGAGACCGGCTGTCCCGCCGCGCGACTGCGTTTCAAGTAGCACCTACGGGCATAACGTCTTACGATCTGAATAGCGTCAGGTTGCTCGGTGAGACAGGTTCGGATGGATGTTGCGTAATTTCGTACGTAATACACCACGTGTAATGTCACGATATTCGAAGCTCGTGGCCTCGGCTGGGTACGTTAAACGAGAGGTGAAAACAACATTGTAGACGATGGTGAAATTCACAACCTGGTTTATTGACTCTTCAATTCTTATATTTGGAAAATTGCTTGTTTGATTGTCCCAATTTTCAAGAATCCAGGAGATTCTCCTAAGGGCCCTCCCAGGCCCCGATTGCTCTCGTTTTTCGACCGGAAGTGGAGTATTTTCGGTGTGACGTCACTTGCGGTTGAAAAATGAGATTTGCAAACTTTGCGTAATTTCGTCCTTAATATATAACGTGTACCACGTAAATGTCATATATGCGAAGATGTGGCTTCGTTTCGGGATGTTAAAAGAAAATTTTAAACGATGTTGAAATTCACGACTTGGTCTGTTGACTCTTGAATTTTTTATATATAGTTTGGAAAATTGTTTGTTTGTTTGGCCCAATTTTCAAGAATCCAGGGGATTTTCCTAAGCGCCCGCCTGGGCCCCGATTGCTCTCATTTTTCCACCGGAAGTTGTGTATTTCGGTTATGACGTCACTTCCGGTTGAAAAATGAGATTTGCAAATCGTTGCGTAATTTTGTACTTAAGGAGGGAGTCTCGCTGCGCGCTGACTTCGCAGAAGTTCGACAACAATAAGAGAAAATTGCAAGTACTTCTTGATGGTGTAAAAATCTGAAAAAAATCATGTATACTAAAGGTTGGTTAACAAATTACCCGGCATCAAAACTTTTTCTTTAATGAAAATTATTCGTTTATTTTACTGAATACGTATGAATTTTTTCAGATTTTTAAGTAATCGTTGATTTTTGTTCTATAAAAAAAAATTTTCTATAAAAAAAGAACACGACATGGTTCATTGACCCTTCAAATCTTATATTTTATTGTCTGCAAACATAATTTCACATTTGATTCGCCGCAACATGAATTTTAGGGGCAAAAGGATGGGTTGTTGGAAAGCTTGAACGGTAAAACAAATCTTTACAAAACGACCGATGTATTTGTCGATACGATTTACCGATTGGTCAGCGGGGAGTGCAAGGATCGCCCCGTACAATGCCTCTCTGTATGCCTCGAGGCCGCACGCCTAATCCTCTTCGGTAAATCTGAGGATTTGTTTCCCCGGGAAACACAGAGCCTCCTGCATCCGCCCGCGCACACTCATTCGAACACACACAGACATTCATTAATGCTCGTTTTTTTTTACCTCTCTACCAATTCGTTTTTTACGCTCGCAGTCGGAAGAGCTTTTATCTAATTTTGTTTTTCATCGTTCGGACAATGTTCCCCCGGTGGGATTACCCTGGCTGAACTGCAAAGTAATAACCCGAAAATATAGCGGCTCTTAATCTCGTATGATACATTATAATACACCCCTATACCAGTCTCCACCGACGCCCCGCCCAGTGGGGTGATATGTAAATGGTACAGCGAAGTACCATTTTTTTTAAAAGAAATTTAGTTTCTCCATCCGTTTACATTTTGTTAATTTAAAATCTTTTCTCGTTCTGTAAATTACAATATAGAAGTTTCCGACGAAATAGCTCGAAACATTTATTATCATGTCCCGCGCAGTGGGGTGATATATAAATGTTTCCGCGAAGTCTTTTTTTTTTTTTTTTTTTTTTTTTTTTTTTTTTTTTTTTTTTTTTTTTTTTTTTTTTTTTTTTTTTTTTTTTTTTTTTTTTTTTTTTTTTTTTTTACAGCTCAAAATATTTAGTACCATCAATCTAGATTTGAATTTTCAATAGTCGACTAGATTGATGTTTCGCTGCCGAACCTTCCAATTTGACTTTTTTGAATATATTTTTCTGATATTTAAATTTTATCGATATTTTTATCAATGTTATATTTTGGAGACTGCAACAGAACTTAACCGACTCTAATTTTTCAAGAGAAATAAACATGTATTCATCTTCTCTATCCGTTTGCCGTCTGTTTACATTTTGTTAAATTTAAAATCGTTTTTCGTTCTGTAAATTCTAAAATACAAGTTTCCGGGTAAACAGTTCAAAATATTTATTTGTTCCTCTAATTCTAAATATGATTTTTCAATAGTCGACTAGGTCGATGTTTCGTTACCGAAACTTACAATTATACTTTTTTTTAAATATATTTTTCGGATATTTTTTTTATGGATCTAATCTTGGGACTGCAGCGCATAGTTTTGGAAATCGCAAATCCTTGAATCCAGTGAAATCGATAATCATCGACGAATCATTGTGCACTCGGAAACTCTATCAGTTAATTACCTTTTATTGCACGCGAGCCACGAGTGCTCGATCGCTGGGACATTCGTGTCTCCACCTCGTGAATTTTTCATTATCGGTGAGTAAAAATTTTACGATTGTTCCGTGCGTTGTAGGTGCGGAGCCGTCGAACCGCTGAATCGTTCGTCACACGAGATTTCGGGTAACCGAGAGCAAATACCGTGAACTACCGCGATCCACATTGACCATCACCACGATTTTCATTTACCAGAAATTAATAATCCGTCGGAAATTCATGAAAATAATATTCACGGAAACTCGCTCAATGGTCGAATGGAAACTTGACCCGATTGCACGTTTGCATCCAATTAATCAGCATTCGATTCGCGGACCGCGTATGTTATGCCTATATTACTATAAAATTAATTATCATTTTATTACAACAAAGTCTTGATTACATGACTCGCGAATGAGATCGTTTCACTCTATAAAATAAAAATATAAAACAATTTATTAGTCGAAATTTCAATACGGTCTATATACGGTTTCCCGTTATTTTCTGCCTGTTGCTATATCTTCTATTTTCGTTACTGCCTATGATTTTATATTCTTTTAATACTGTTTTTTAATTGTAATTTTTTTTTGGATTTTAAGGAATCGGTGCACTGTGTTGTGGTTTTTGCACGCATTTGTGTCTTGTTGCACGGTGTTTTTAGGGGGCTTAGACACCAGTACACGAAACAAACTAATCTATCTATCTATCTATGACAATACGATTGTAATTGTTTTGCCCAAATAATTTTTAAACAAATTTTTCTCAACCCTTTTATTATTAATGTCAATCAAGGTAATCGCTATTGAAAATGAAAATAGTATTTTTCTGCGGATACAAATTCCCTTCCAAACATCTATAGGCGTAATAATAATAGGCCCAAGTATACACAGAGAAAAAAAAATCAATTGAGCCAACAAAATGTGCGCTTACGGGTGGCGAAACAAATGTTTGGTTGATCGAAAGAAATACCACGTACTTAATACAACAATTATTTCGTTCACCAACAAAAAATTTTTTTCGCCACCCGTAAGCGATAATTTTGTTGACTCAATAGATTTTTTTTCTCAGTGTATATTATCCGTAAAAAGGCGTATCAACACCGGTTCCAAAACCGCCTAACCATCGATATCCTCGGTCGCTTCCTCGAGCCATCGGAGCCTTTAAATAAAACGTTGTCGTAGACCTTTTCTCTATATAAAAAAATATATATATATATATTGTGTAGAGCAACATCTATTCGGAGAACCGCTAGTATCGGATCGACCCAGCAAAAAATATCCACTGTCCGAATATAGCCCTATCCAATACAACGCCGACCGACTCCACGCCTTTCTATGTCCAGTAGCTTTTCACAATCCACCCTCCCGTAGTTTAATTAGGTCCATGGAAACAGGTGAATAACCATCGAAACCGTTACCGCAGAGCGTTACGAATATCGTTCGCGGAGGGTATTTTGAAGAGAGCAGAATGAAACGCTGTTGACAGCGTGTATTGTTACAGCTCGGTAATTGGACCCTTCGTAAATAATCGTACGCGCTTGTGTGTGTTGGCGAGTGAATTTGTGGCTTTCGTACGGAAAGATGTGTACTGCCCGCACACATATGTTTAAGTGCTTATTGGTACAGTGCGCAGGTTCGGTATTCCGCGCTTCGAATTTCGCCCTTTGCCCGGCCACATTCGCCGAACCGTCGATGTGGCAACCTTTTGGTTCGCCGGGTGGTTGCTAATTAATTCGATGTTGAGCCGAGGCCCCATGCGTGTTTGCCGTTCGCGGCTGGATCTGCAAACATCTATGTATATATATATATACACACACACACACACACACACACATCATTCAGCCGGTGGACCACGTCAATGATGCACGTGGCAGCGGCGTCGCCCATCGGTGGCGCGCATACCACAACTTTACTCTTAGGCCGGATATAAACGAACCGGCAGTTAATAAATCGAAGGTCACTGTCGAACTACGACGCAAATCGCCTCGTAGCCGCGCACCTTTTTTTTCGCTGTGAACTTTTACCGCGCTCGAGGCCACTTATCGGAAATATTGTCGATTCGGGACTGTAGCGGAGAGCTCGAAACGTTAAATTTTCACAAGAGCATTTCCTAGCGTCTCGTTCCTATTTTCAAAATTGTGGATCTTAAAAAAAAGATTCCTTCGGAGGATCGAGAAAGTAAAAAGTTTAGCTGGTTTTTTTATGTGATGAACGCCTAAAGCTTATTTCGGTGCAATAATAATTCGGGGCAGAATAGAAAGGTATAATTGACAGGTAATCTTTTTTTTTTATTAAATTACCACGCGGGTTGCGGTGCGACAGTAGTTATATTAAATCAATTTAGAGGCTAAATCGATACATGTATTTTTACGTGACACTGAGTTATATAGAAGCAGATCAATATGTGAAAACTTATATTCTGTAAACAACAACAACAATAATATATTTATATTATTATTTATATATTATCTATTATTATTATATTTATTATTATTATTAAAAATTGAGCAAGCCTTCTATTTCGTTCTAGAATCTAGATCGAAATAGAAGGCTTACTCAATTTTGCGATTGAAAAAAAAAAAAACTCCCATATATATATTCCCGCGTCCCGACGTGTTTTCTCGCTTTTCTTCATCTTGCGACTAATTAATTCGATGTTGAGCCGAGGCCCTATGCGCGTTTGCCGTTCGCGGCTTATTTATATATTATATATTATTTTTATATTTATTATTATTATTCAAAATTGAGCAGGTCTTCTATTTCGTTCTAGAATCTAGAACGAAATAGAAGGCCTACTAAATTTTTCGATTGAAAGAAAAAAACTATCCCATATATATATGTATATATGGGGATATATATTCCCGCTTCCCGACGTGTTTTCTCGCTTTTCTTCATCTCGCGACTCCCCGGACGGCCTACATGTGTATATACATAAAAAAAGATATATGCACATACACCAATGTCAGTAAAATGTAGACAAGCACACACAGAATATAGAGCGTCCAGTAATATTTTATAAGTCCCGTGTACGTACACGTTGTCGCGACAATGGAGGATGGCACGCGAAGCACGTCCTATATATATGTCCGGCGATCGATCATTCGGCCAAGCCTCGGACGTCCCACGCGCCTCGTCCGTGTGTACGGTGCGCCGACACACCAGAAGCCCCCGGCCGTTCCGGCGGCCACTGGCGCGCCCCTCGACGCTCCGACCCTACCTCATCCCCCCCCCCCCCCCCCACCTTGCGCGAATTCGCTCGTCCGCCACCGATTTATAGTTTGCCCTCGGTATTTTCGGCAATTTATACCATTGACAAGGCGCGCACGCACGCTCCGCTTGCCGGTCGGGCCTCGAATTCGATTCACGTCGAATATGCGTGGAAAAGGCTGCGTTCGGCGTGCACAACGTCGCACGCCCGTCGGGCCGCGGCCGCGGCGCGGACACCTGCGAGTACGTAATTCGCGTCGGGCAATATCCACGCGACCTCTGTCCGACGGGGATGAATCGGAGAACAACGGATATACGCGCCAGTCGATGGAATTATCCGAAACTCACATAGAATCCCCCCCCCCCCCCCAGTTTCGCCCCCCGGTGGTCGGAGAGAATGCCTCGGGCAATTTCGCATTTTTGCGAACATGGACCGGCACAACTGGTCACCGGGTTGATAAATCGTTCGCCGACGATACACAACGCGAATACGAGATTTCGTTTACGCTATCGCGGCGAACATCCGTTCGGGGCATTTGGATAATTATGAAGGACTGATTTGCGGTGACCTTGAGATGGTTTTCTTTTTTTTTCTTTTCTTTTGCAAGACCGGAAAAGATATTTGTAATTTAATGTACCGGACTCTGAGTTTTACGCATCGACTGGTATATCAAACTTCATGGACAATTGTGATGAAACATTAATGTTCGGTGTATTAAATTGGAAATACCTTATTTTATATTATTTGAATTAATTTTACCATGAATGTACTTTAATTTCTATGAATAAGTATATTAATTTTTTTTCACAATTGTATATTAAATTTAATGTATATTAACTTTACACATTTTTTTCAGTCAACTGTTTGATGATGTGTTTATATATTTATATATTTATTTATTTATTTATGATTTGTTCGGATATTTGTTTCGGGCAATTTCGCATTTTTCGAGCATGGACCAGTTTGTTTATTTTTTATTTTGTCGGACATTTATTTAGAGGGAAAATTGGGCGAGGATCTGGATGGAGTTCGAGGTGAAGGTAAATCCATCGTGTCGCAATTTCGAACTTTTCGACCACAGAGCGGCACAACTGCTCTCCGGGTTGATAAATCGTCCCACGTCGATACACGTGTTCCGGATACGAGATTTCACTTAAACTACTCATTTTACTAATTGGTACCTTGTACTAATTACCGGTGTCCTTGAGATTACTTTTTTTAAACTGTTTCACAAGGACTTTATTTATTAATTAAAATATTATAATTTTTTATTTTATCTTACATTTGTTTCATCTAATTTGGCATTTTTTTCGACCATGGACAGGCACATCTGGTCCCCGGTTGATAAATTGTCCCCCGGCGATACGGGTGTTCCGTATATGTGATTTCACTCAAATTATAGGCCCGAATATTCGTTTGGGTCTTTTCACTAATCAGTATTTTGTATTGATTACCCGTTTGCTTGAGACTGGTTTTTTTTGTTTTACTATTTGACGAGGTGTTTAGTTCTTTATTTAACATTTTTTATTTTATTTTGTCGGATATTTGTATTGAAGGAAAAGTGGGCGAGAATCTGGATGGAGTTCGGAGTTAAGGGAAATCCGTTGTGTCGCGTCGTCGGGAGCATTTCGATCCGCCGATGGCGACGTCGCCCCGAGGCGAGCCGCCTAGACACAACTTCGTTGTAACTCGATAAATTCATTGCGGTTGGGGATAGCAGGTTGGATAACGTTCGCCTCCTCGTATCCGACAGTTCGGAGTCTCAGCCGGCACCTCGCCGCGAGGTTTTCTCGGCAAACGGTTGATCGACGGGCGTTATTGAAACACCGGTTAGCCTCGCACGTTGATGAAATTGGGAGCTACGGGAGACAAACGGATTTATTCAATACAAAAATAAAAATACATAAATCCTTTTCAATATTTCGCTTGGTTGTTAAAAATATAATTGCACTGCTCTTCCGTTAACTAGCCTGAAAAATTCAAGCAACGCGGTTGGTTCAACAATTTTAAATTCTGAAAAAAACCAACAAAAGCTCTTTCTATTTTAAGTTTGATTGTTAAAAATTTTATTACTCTTCCGTCGACTGGTTGGAAAGCATCGAAAAAGCACCGTTGGTGCCTTTAAAAACTTCTGCAAAAAAAGTTTTTTCAATATTTCGTTTGGTTGTTAAAAATATAATTCGCCTCTTCCGTCGACCGGCCGGAAACAAACAAAACACCGCGTGTTTCGCGTTGGTTCAATTATTTAAAAAATTCTGCAACACACCGCGCGGTACATGATACACGAAATGCGATATTACGGGGCTTGTTAATAAAAAAGAGTTCCGGAAAAAATTCGCCCCATGTAGCTGGGAGTGAGCGTCTGGTCTGCTGCGCCATTCATTAATACCTGGACTGTAGGGGAGCGGACCGCGCATTCGTAAAGGGCTGTGTACAAGACTGGAAAAAAATTAATTAATAATAAAAAAATATATGTATTTTTTTTTAAACCGGCTCAAGTAACGTTCGGGCAGGTGCGTTCGAACGTATTATTCGATCGGTGGAACTGAAGGATTAGTTTGTTCAACAATTACGCGCCTCGCTCGACCGGTGTATGTCTGAGCGAACATTATTGTTACACCGACGAAATAACCGATTCGAACGCATCCATCCGAGCCGCCGTCGATCCAACCATATTTTCCACCCGGTAAAGTCAGGCGAGGCTCATCACTAGACTATAGAAACACCGCGATAGACTAACATACCAAAATTCGTCGACCGGCGAAAGAGGCCAGCGAACAGAGCTTACGGAGATAAGCGAGCGCGTCGTTGTCAGCCACGGAGTCACGCTTAAGAATGCTTCACACGTACATTCACAGGCAAAAGTCAGATTCAGTGAGAATTTGAACACTTTCCAATGCTACAAAAATCTAAAAAAAATTATGAATTTTGCATAATAATAACAATAATGTCAGACCTTAACAAAGTCCTAAAAAAGCTTCCTCTATGAGGAAGCAAAATTGTTCAACCAATAACCCTTTTTTCTCTTTTCAAATGGAGTCATTGATCTTCTTAAACCCATATGCATTTTTTTCAGAATTTTCTTACATTTCTGAATTTTTCGTTTTGGAAATTTTTTAAGGTCCTAACTACAGAAAATTTTAAAAAGAATCATAAGTATTCAGAAAAATGAACTAATCGACTTCTGCTAAAAAAGGAGTTAGTTTGCCGGTTGAATTCTAAATACCATTCAAAAAAAAATTGACATAAAAAAAAATGATGAAAAATCAATGTTTCCAGCATTTTCTATAGATTGAAATTTTTCATCCATTCATCCATTAGATTTTTAATAAAATTTTAATCCCATTGGCTATTCGAAATTCTCTTCGAATCTCACTTTTGGCTGAGAATGTAGCGATACTCCCACCTTAATCGCCGTAATCTCTTATCAAGCCTGACCCCGCATGAGCTATATTGATCACAGCTCGCGTTATCAGGCTTTTACGATCCGAAACGGTGGAATCCGAACACCTATCGTAACTACTCCGCAACTGCTATGCCATGCCCCGTGACAAAGGCTTTTAATACAATACTCGTATGTCGCGATACCGGTGAACTATGATACGCCGCGTTATGCTATGCATTACCGATATACCGGCTTCGTTGGCTCGATGAATATTCCTCGACGGCCATTGTGCAATCGTTGCATCACATTGGCGCGCAGTACCTGCGGTTGGTACACGAGCGATTGGGAACGGTACAATGAACACTGTGTTTGACTCGTAGCAAATACGCATCGGGCTTCGAGAACTCCGCTCGAGCTCCTAATTTTCCGGAGAGAACGAACGCTATGTATATACGGTCGGCACTCGAGTCGAGATCTCGAGAAACCACAACACCGGGTACAAGCAAATCGAGCAAACAAATCGGAGTGACTTCGAGACCCGTCCAAGTCTCCCGAGAGTCCCCGATAGTCCGTGAAAGCTTCGGGTACAGTTAGTCGAGAAAGGATGGGGTTAGGGGGAGGAATTTAAATAGAGGAGAGTTGACTGGGAGTTCCAGGGTAAGGGGTGAGAGGAGACTCTTCGCTTTATATCTGGAGAGGAGGACATTACCGGGAGAGCTGAGAGAGGTTTCAGGAATGCCTGGTGCGGTATTGCTGTATCCAAAGATCGGTTGAGTGGGGACCGTGAAAAAGGCCCTTGGGGGAAGCTGGCGCAAAGGTGGGACTTTTTATTCATTGTAGGGTCAGCGGTTGCAGAAAATTGGCCTGTATTTAAATTCTTTGGGATTTTTGTTGCTTTTATTTGGACGGTTGTTGAGGTTCAAAAAGGCACTTTTTTGGAACCATTTCTGGCCCTCTGTTTAATCCGAGAATGCCCGAGTTGGCGTTAAGTGCCTATAAGAATATGGAGTACCTACTTAAGTTGTTCGTATTCCCTCTTCATTACTTCCAACAACTAGTTTCAGTTTAGCTGGTTCGTTATCCAGGTTTCGTTGGCACCTCGTTCGACAATCGAAACTTAGATTCTATTTTATTCTCCGGGATGGTGCAAAATTGCTGTATCCAAAGAAGGGTTGAGTAGGGACCACGAAAAAGGCCCTCGGAAGCTGCTGGTACAGAGATGGGACCTTTTATACATTGTAGGGTCAGCGGTTGGAAAAAATTGATCTAAATTTAACTGCTTTAGGTTTTTTTTTGCTTTCATTTGGACTGTTCTAGAGTTCCAAAGAGGCACTTTTTTGGAACCATTTCTGGCCCTCAGTTATAATCCGATAACACTCCACTTGGCGTGAAATGCCTCTAAGAATTTGGAACACTTATCCAGCTTGTTCGTATTCCCTCTTCATTACTTCCAACAGCTAGTTTCAGTTTAGCTGACTCATTATCCGCGTTCCGCAGGAACCTCGTTCGACAATCGATACATGGATTCTACTTTATTCTCCAGCACGTCTTCGTGCACAGCCCGTGAAAGCGATTGTTAGGTTGCGAACAATAGCAAGCCACTGGTTCTACCCGCTCCGTACAGTCTCCCGTCTATTTCAATCAGGCGAACTATATAAACGAACCGCCGATATGTACTTAGTCTGCGGCTTCCTGATCGGGCTACCGTTGTAACCTTCGATTTTCCCCACTAATTTCGGGTTTCCGGTCCTTAACTTTCGATAATCGACGAGGCTGGAGAGTGCGAGGTTGAAACGAGCGAAAAGCGGCGTAGACCGCGTACTCGAAAGTAGTGGATATCGCACACATCCACAAACTCCTCTCCGCCATCGCGATAAGTGCCGTTCTCCTTTCGCGAACTCCTCCCAGCCAGTAAAACCGAGAACTTTCGCTGATTCAGCTCACGAAGCTTTTCACTCCTTCCGTGTCACACAACCGCGGCACGTTGTTATATCCCAGCTTTAATCTAGTCCACGGATATCTGGTGCCTTCACAAGAATCCTTCAGCCTAGTGCCAGCTCTAGAGTATGTCATCCCTCTTTTTATTTCGTGAAGTCTCGCTCCCGCGTCGCCGGGAAAAAATATGTCGTACGATAGGTATGATAAGTTCGGAGGGATGCCGCTATCGTTTTGAGTGGCAACGTGAATCCTCGCAAAGGAATCCTTGTGGAGTCCTGTACACTTGCCCGTCATTGATGCCTGGTTCTCCTGAATGTTTGGTTCGATGTCTTAATGGAATTGAGGATATCACGCAAACCAACCAGCAAGACATCTAGACTTGCTAGATGTCTTGCTAGCCGTATCTAATCTTGCTAGATGTCTTGCTAGCCGTATCTAATCTTGCTAGATGTCTTGCTAGCCGTATCTAATCTTGCTAGATGTCTTGCTCGCCGTATCTAATCTTGCTAGATGTCTTGTTAGCCGTATCTAATCTTGCTAGATGTCTTGCTAGCCGTATCTAATCTTGCTAGATGTCTTGTTAGCCGTATCTAATCTTGCTAGATGTCTTGCTAGCCGTATCGAACCTTGGTAGATATCTTGCTTGCCATATCTAATCTTGCTAGATGTGTTGCTAGCCATGTCTACTCTTGCTAGTTGTCTTGCTAGCCATGTCTCCTCTTGTTAGTTGTCGTGCTTAGCCATATCTACTCTTGCTAGATGTCTTGCTGGACACATCTAGTCTTGGTAGATGTCTTTCTGAACACATCTAGTCTTGCTAGAGATCTAGCTGAATAAATCTGGTCTTGCTAGATGTCTTGGTGGACAAATCTAGTCTTGCTAGATGTCTTGCTGGATACTTCTAGTCTTGCTAGATGTCTTGCTGGATACTTCTAGTCTTGCTAGATGTCTTGCTGGATACTTCTAGTCTTGCTAGATGTCTTGCTGGGCACATTTAGTCTTCCTAGATGTCTTGCTAGACACATGTAGTCTTGCTAGATGTCTTGCTGGACACATTTAGTCTTCCTAGATGTCTTGCTGGACACATTTAGTCTCCCTAGATGTCTTGCTGGACACATTTAATCTCCCTAGATGTCTTGCTGGACACATTTAGTCTCCCTAGATGTCTTGCTGGACACATTCAGGCTTCCTAGATGTCTTGATTGACATTTTCGATACGGTTGAAACACCGAGCAAGGTAGAAAAACCAGAAAAAGCAGGCATCAATAACGGGGTAGTGCACCTTCACAAAACCTCGCGATGTCTCAATCCTGAAACTCCCGATTTCTCGAAAACTCGCGGTATTCTTGTTGAAAAGCTCAGTGTAATAAGTGTTGTCGGGTTAGGTAAACCAGAGACCGGTGCCGCCAGTGCTGCAACTGCTGGAAGCGCGGCAGTATATTCGTGCAATTTTCACGGCCACTGGTTGGAAGGTACGCGAGGATAAGGAAGGCTTATTCAGAGGATTTCGAGGCTGCTCCTGGAAATGGAAGTCTCGCCTTCCACCCGAAAGTTACTTTCGTCTTCGCCCGTCGTTTGCGGAAACTCAGCTTCTTACTCTCTTAAATTAAATCCCCGCCCTGCCGGTGCTGGTGCACTCGACGTTTCCGCCCTCCAATCTTTTTTTTGTTTTTTTTTTTTTCGAGGAAATTGTGAACAGCGGGGGGCTGAAAGTTGTTCGCCGGGACTCGCGTGTGTCCCGTGGCGGATGGAAAAGAAAGCGAGCGGTAGGATAAAAGAAAGAACCGGAGGAACGAATACGAAGGAGATGCATCGAGCTACGTGCCCCGAGGACGATGAGAGATATTGACTGGTTGGCTCGGATGGCTGACGGGAGAACGTCGGAAGGGAGGGGGATGTGTCGTCGCCCCCGTCAATTCTTGAACGGGAGGGTTGCTGGGGGTTATCGACAGTTATGTACGGGTGATTTGTCGGTTCGACGGTATTGCATGCGTATGTCATACGCCTAACGTATACGCGCACATAACGTGTGTGCACACAATGTCAGATGGAACGAGCTTGAATCATATTCGATACACGTACTATATATCCAAGGTATCGTGACCGTGCATAAATATATTGAGAATTGCTAAATTGCGTTATACGAGAAAGTTTCATTCTGACGATTCTTTAGGTTTTTGTAAAAATAGTCGTCCTTGCAATATTGGCTTGTTCAAAGTCTATTGCTTTTATCTCCCAGTTTACGGTTGAGTAGTTACGAACCTAACCGCTAGGGAGGCGCGCGACGGGTCGCTACACTGAAGCGCCGCTCGCGCGCGCCACCCGCGGTGGCGTCCTCAACTCGATGGCCCAACGGTCTCTGAAATAAAGGGTGAAGAGGAATTGAACAATGCGATTTCGTGTCCGATCTCATGAAGATACACACTGATAAAAAAATACGGTTGAATCAACTAAGATTCGGACAGGGACGTTCAACTAAATATTTTGTTGGTACACCTAAAAAATTCGTCAGTTCAACAATATTTTGGTTGATTTCACCCAAGTATTTTTGAGTCATTAAAATATTTTGTTCGACCAACTAAATATTTATTTGAACGTCCCTGCCCGAGTCTCAGTTGAATCAACTGTACTTTTTTATCAGTGCACAGTTCAATCGAGCCGCTGGCGATGAGCTAATATATGAAATGTAATGTAACGCTTGTCCACGTTGCTAGCAATGACGATAAACGATTTTTCAATCTTTATCGAGATAAAAGATAAGGATTCTCTGTGAAACTGATATTTGCACTGGAAAGGAGCCGAAGTAGATATTGTATGACAATGCTCTTCGAGCGCATCGACGATTTCCCAATCGATTACGCTTTTTCCCAATCCATTTCATCCCTTCATCTTCTCGGTCTTCGGTGAGGTTTATACGGGAACGGAGGACGACCGGGCGGCTGCTTCGCTGAAGCGACACCATGCAAACAATCCCAGCTCCCGATAAGTCGTTCCACGGAGTGTTATAAAAGCTCGCTTGTGAGCTTACGAGAGCCCCCGGGGTGCTCTTCGTTCCTTCGGCGTTTCCCTCGACTTCTTTCGAACCGCTTCTCTTCTGGCTTTTCCCCACTAAGACTCGAGCGGTTGAAGCTTCCCGTGTAGATCGAGGAGAAAATCCAACTGATCGCTCGGCGAACGAAACGAGAAAGCGCGAGCAGTACCTCGGGCAGAAATTTTTGAGCGGCCCGTCGGGAACTGATGAGGTCCTGGAAAGTCTCATCAGGACCCGATGTACCGCCCAAAAATCTCTGTTAGCGGACACACAGTAAAAAATGTTTGCTCTTTTTACAACAACTTACTGTCCAATTTTTAATTTTTCAAGCGCACCATCGGACTCTGGTTTATTTATTGATTTATTTATTTAATGAATTAACTGGCATTGCCCTTTTAGATGAATTTAAGTAGTATTTGAATCATAGTAAGGAACATGTGTTAGAGATATTTCTATAAAATTAATACGTACAACAGTATAAAGATAGAAAATATCCAGTACTGATTTTCCAAGATTCAATAACTTCAAGAGTTTTGCAGTATACAAACTAAAGTTGTTCGACACGAGAAATTTACAAATTCGAAAAAATGTTGATAAAAAAAGTTGTTTTCGAGAGATTTGTTGAAGAATTTTATTTTTCATCAATTTGTTAATAACACTTTGGAATTACTATTATGCAAAATAAATATTTTCAGCATCTTTAAAATGCTTGATTTTTTTTTCAGATTTTTGTACCATCGAGCAGTGTTTACAATTCCCTCTCGTTTCTCTGAAACTTATGCGAAGTGAACACTATTCGCACCACCTTAACAAAATTATTTTTACGAAACTTGCTATTTCGATTTTGCGAAATTATTCTTTTTACCGTGCAGTTGGCCGCGACGATGCTGTATTGGCGTAGGTAGAAGCAATCTCTGTGTATTTTACCTATTCCGGGAAAGTCTCGAGGTTCTCGATCTTCAATGTCGTTCACCTCGTTCGTTCCTCAACCTTTTTCCCTCTCTCGATTTTTCCTCCAAGACGCCAGCGAGACGATGCAAAGCTAACGAGCTCGACATCGCTCGTCTCTCCAATCGTCGAGTACCTGCTCGAGCTAACGCAGTTCACCTATCGATCGGCATACATCGCTACCTTTATCTCTCGACCTTTTACGTCTTCCCGTTGTGCAAGACTCGCTTTGATAATATCCCGCACACGTCCCCCGTCGAGGGACGTGCGAGAAATTCATATTCCGCCACTTTCCAAAGCTGTGCACGTGCCGCACCGTATGTGTTTTCATCTGCCGCGAGCGGCCTAATGATATTACATCGCGAGACCAGTTGTTTCACGAAAATTTAGTGTATTCAACAACATTGGAGTCTTCGGAGATAGACATAAAAACAAATATATTTCTGCAAGATATTTTAGTGAATCTTTTAATGGATAAATGTTTTTATTTTTATTTCTATATTTTTTAAAAATTAAATGTAGTAAATTTAGATTTTTTTTATTCAGTGTAAATTAAAATGTGATGCGAAAGTCCTGGAATAATAAAACACTAATTCGCTAGTGCGGCGTTGTCGTCGAGAAGCAACTTTGCACGTGGACGGTTGCTGTAAAACAGCGCACTATATAGACCGGCCCATCCGATTTAATAAGCGAATGAGCAAACAAGCAAAAGTTTTTACGCGACATTTTTAATAATCATAGAAATCAAGCATTACGCAAAATTTATATTTCGGACCTTTTTATTTCTATTTATATTTTATTTTTTTAATATAAAAATGTCTCATATCAGAAACTAAGGCAGGAATGGACAGTGCAACTTTTTTAGGAGCTTGCGAACTTGCTTATCGAACGACAATGGCCGGGAAAACCACAAATCACGCGGATCTCCGTCGCTGGGGTTCTTTATCCTCGAAAGTCTTTCGCTTCGTTCCAACGCGAAGCTTTCACGACACTCTTTCGAGAGTGATGAATGATACGGATATTTTTTTATTATTATTAGTTTCCTTTTCTTCAATCCCGAATGATTAAAAATGTCATGAATTAATATGCTGTCTTCTTAACACTTTTTTTAATGTCCCCTTCAATATCGGTTCTCTTTTTATTTTAACATCATTGGGTAAATGATGAATTATACAAATCTTTTTTTTCATTATAATAATTTTTTGTCTCCAATACCAAATAGTTAAAAAGTCTCCAGCTTGATATAACGTCGGAATTAGCACGCCGTTTTTTAACACTTTTTTTAAATGCCCCTTTGAAGATCGCTTCTTTTTTCGTTTTAACATCATTGGGTAAATGATAAATGACACGAATCTTTTTTTCATTATTATATATTTATATTTCTTCAATCGCGAATAATGACAAGGTTTCCAGCTTGATGTAGCGATGGAATTAGCATGCCGCTTTTTCCCCAACACATTTTTCTTTAAATGTCCCTTTTTAACATTAACGGGTAAATGATGAGAACACGAATCTTTTTTTCATTATCATACACTTATTTTTCTTCAATCCCGAATGATCAACAGGTCTCCATCTTATATAACAACCGAATTAGCATGGCGCTTTTTCTTAGCACTTTTTTTAAAATGCCCCTTTGAATATCGCTTCTCTTTTTGTTTCAACGTTACTGGGTAAATGACGAAAGATACGAATCTCTTTTTCACTATCATACATTTATTTTTCTTCAATCCCGAATGATTAACAGGTGTCCATCTTATATAACGACCGAATTAGCATGGCGCTTTTTCTTAGCACTTTTTTCAAAATGTCCCTTTGAATATCGCTTCTCTTTTTGTTTTAACATCATTGGGCAAAGGCCCTCGGCTTTCCCGCGGGATTACTCTCGTGTATTTATAGTCCCCCCCCCCACCCTGTCCTTCCTCCGATACTTTTACTCCGCTCTTACGATCGATCGGATGCGCGAGTTTTAATCCATTCTCCGGTACGGCGGCCCCGGGACAAAGACTCGCGACACCGATTAACGGGGAACCCCCCTCAGGAGGATTATCCGCGACCCTACTTCGCTTCTGATGCCGCTCGGATGCGAGACTTTTCAGCGCCCCGCCGCCCTCGGCCTCGTCACTCCGTTCTCTATCTCTCTTACTTTTCCTCTCCGACAAGCCAGCATCGCGCGTCGCCTCGAGTGGCGATCGATCACGATTCTACGGCCTCCTTCTCCGCGCCTCCCCGTCCCCGCACCTCGAGCGTAATACCTTTTGTTCTAGGCGTAACGTGCAATTTGCATTTTGTTTCTACGCGACACAATTGGCGACCTTCCGAGAGCTCGCGCGCAGCCGTTCAGCGGTATTTTCTTATTTCTTATTTTAACAGGAGTTTAAACGAGATAACCGAAGAACTCGTTAACATTGGAATTGGTTATGCAAATCGATTCAGATTTTTTTTTTTAGTCGATAGAAAAGTTGCGTGTTTTGTTTTGCTGAGTATTTTTTTTCTTTTTTTCGTTCGCAGATCAGCGGTTGATCGGGGAAAATTATCGCGGCGAGGGCAAAGTCAGTTCGGTAGCGTGACGGAAAAATTAGACTTATGTGGGCTTAGGATGTAATGTGGAGCTTCAGCCGTTCCGTATTAATTTGCATGTTTTGGTTGGGTATCTGCTGTATGGAAAATGAATTTGTCACATCCGTTCGTACGGTTGTTACATTCGATTGTTCTTTGAAATCGAGCGAGCATACGTTGTAGACTTTTGATTCGTTCGCCGGTAGCAGTTTTCATCTTTTTTATTGAGAGGATCGAGAAAACTCTACCGTATTAAAACTCTACCAATCATCTGTACCAGAAAGTAAAAAAAATGCTACCGGACTTGAAATAAAATTCTACCGAACTTGAAATTAAACTCTAACGGACTTCAAATAAAACTCTACCGAACGTGAAATTAAACTCTATCAGACTTGAAATAAAACTCTACTGGACTTGAAATAAAACTCTATCGGACTTGAAATAAAACTCTATCGGATTTGAATTAAAACTTTGCCGGACTTGAAATAAAACTCTATCGGACTTGAAGTAAAACTCTACCGGACTTGAAATAAAACTCTACCGAACTAGAAATAAAACTCTGCCGGACTTGAAATAAAACTCTACGGGACTTGAAATAAATTCTATCGGACTTGAAATAAAACTCTACCGGACTTGAACTAAAAGTCTACCGGAGGCTACCGTCTAGACTTGTATGCCAGTAGAGTTTTATTTCCATTCGGATGGTTTTATTTCAATTCCGGTAGAGTTTTATTTCGAGTCTGGTAGAGTTTTATTTTGATTTTGGTAGAGATTTTGGTAGAGTTCTAATACGGTAGAGTTCTTTGGTGGGCGATGTTTTCTGGTAGTTGTGAGTGGTAGAGCGGTAAATGTGCCTATATACTGTCCTTTTTTTGAAGCATCCGTTCACGTGCAAAGTTGCTTCGCGACGAGAACGTCGCAGTAATGGATTACTACATTTACTGCGTGCTGACTTTTATTTTTCCAGAGCTTTCTCATCACATTTTACTTCACACTGAAGCAGAAAGAAAAAAAATCCAAACGCGTATAAAATTCACCGTACATACGAGCGAAACTTTAAAAAACCCTCCCAAATAGACCAGGAAAAGAATAATCCATTAAAACATTCGCTGCAATATCTCGCAGGAATATATATTTTTTAAATATACGAAGATTCAAATCAGCGGTTCATCGGACCGAGGAAAAATTATCGCGGTGAGGACGAAATTAATTCAGTAGCAGAACCGAAAAAAAAAAATGCTAACGATAATGTGTACCTTCAGCCGTTACGCATTAATTTGCATATTCAACTTGGGGTTCGATCCGACCCGGGAATTGCTATACAAAAAAATGAATTTGTCAAATCGGTCTGTGCGGTTGCTACATTCGATTGTTCTTTGAAATTGACCGAGCAAACATTGTACACCTTTGTTTCGTTCCCCTGCTGCAGTTTTCATTTTTTTTATTTTTTGTCATTTTTTTTTAACTTTTTGCGAATCAGCAATCCATTGCTCGGTGAACGAACGACCGGAAAAGCGAATCCAATCGCGGGCCTGTGCGCCGCGCCGAACAAATTCATCGATCGCCACATCCGCTCGACAGTCGCGGAGTCGAAGTTCAACGTTAAAGGGACCGTCAATACGCTTCATGGTATTCATTCTGTATAACTCAGAGTTATATCCGGGCGGTCTGGACGTATATTTTTGCAAGTCAAATATCGCATTCGATCCGCCGATATGTGACTCTCCCTCAAAGAGACTTTATCACTACCTACGTACTCGACCGAAATCCCTTTTGGCGCGAAGACTGCTCGAATATTCCAGTATTTGGCGCAAATATGATTGCCCCTTTCCGCGGCGCTGTGCGCGACAGAGGCGAACTTTCCGCGCTTACCGAACGACTTCGACGGGTTTATTTTCTTCCGACGAGACTCCGGGTGGATTTCCTAAATTTAAGGACCTTGGAGCGCTTCGCACTAGTCGAATGACTGCTGCATTTTTAAGTTTTTTATAGAAACTTTTAGGCATTTATTGATTATGGTGAATAGTCATTTGTATTGGGGCAGATGTTCTTAAACTAGAAAAAAAATTAATTGCAATGGATTTGCAATTTTTGAAAATTTTTTATATAAACTGTTTCTGAAATTTCAAACACATGTGTTGCAATTTTACAGTAAAATTTGTATTTTTAATGGACATTTTTGTAAATTCCAGGCAAAAGATTTCTAGTTTTAATATCTCGTATCTTTATTTTACAATAAAAGTACATAATGTTCAATTAATGTAAGTAATGTAAGCAAATTTCAATTTCCAGTACATTAAATTTACAATTTATTTTTACAGTGTGTCACGGCTCATTTTCTTCTTTAAAAGATGCTCTACGAATTCACCATTTAGATTTTTGATAGTTTTCTTGGGTTTAAATATGACAGCCGTTTGTTTATAAAGAAATTTCGGCGATGGATCAAAAACGGCTGTCATTATTTTGAACGCAAAATACTATCGAATATCTAGATAGTGAATTCGTAGAGCATCTTTCAAGGCAGAGAATGAGCCGTGATACATGAAAATCGAGGAAAAATTACGGAATATTCTTTGAAAAAACTGAACGAATATCTTTTTTCGAAAATTAGCATAAGTCAGTGAATATTTTTGCAAATCCATTGCAATTAATTTTTTTCTAGGTTAAGAACATGTATAATAACAGCCAGTATCCGCGATAACGATCTGAAGTTGTCCGGCAGGTTTGAAGTCGTTCCGCTGAGAGAAACGTATTACTTTACGGCAATTACTATTTTTATTTTCCTCCAATTTACGCAATCAAGCTAAAAGGAAAGGACGCGGCACGGAGAGAGAACGCTTCGTCGACTTGTGGCACGGAAAGCTAAAGGACAACACCGATCTCTCAGAAACGAGCGATGTTTCCAGCTGAGTGAAGTGTCCGGATACTTTCCATCGAGCCCGATCGAGCATCGCGAGTGGTCAATTTTTTTATTTCTCATGTCCTCGTAACAGCTGCACAGGTGCAAGTTTCAGCAACACTGTACAGTACAGTTCACTGTAAAAAAAATCGTATGAAATTTAATGTACTTAAGGTATATTCCATTTTATGTACAATTTTGATGAAAAATGAATGTTCAGTGTATTAAAGTACATGGGAAATACTTTGATTTTAATGGGTATTGGGTATTGGGTATTGAGTGTTACACCGATCCCCTAAGGGTTACGGGCTCCTTCACTTCTCTCTCTTTCCTCCTTCCTTATCCGCGGTCGCC
>JAPYZC010001142.1:0-36528 GCA_030522665.1 Ichneumoninae sp. A BG-2022a
TGTAAACGCGAATTGGACAACAACATCGAAACACGCTATAACTTAACGGATCACCGAAATCTCATTCAACCAATCCATCCTCGTAGAACATTCATCTTCAATTTCCCCAAAAAGACTCAAGCAATGTCAATGAGATATTGCAGCGGGCTCCGCGAGAAGCCGTATTCCGATTCATGCTTTAAGCCAGGCTGACATCACCGCCTAAGCTGTTGTTCCAAGAGCACGAATGACCAAGTTGACTTCATAGGATCCCCGGCTTTCAGGGTCCCGGTGACCGCTTCTTCATAACTACATCATAGCAAATTGCTGTAAACGCGAATTGGACAACAACATCGAAACACGCTATAACTTATTCAACCAATCCATCCTCGTAGAACATTCATCTTCCATTTCCCCAAAAAGACTCAAGCAATGTCAATAAGATATTGCAGCGATCTCCGCGACAAGCTCTCAGCTCATGGCAAATGGTCGCGGCGGAATTTCTCCATAATTGAATAATCTTCATTTTCTACAACCTCCGTATACATATACATCTAGGTATACCAGACGAATAAGAAGCTGCATAGTGCGTCTTCGTGGCGGTAAACCGAGCATAACGAAAACCGAGTCAGCTGAAAGCTTTTCCTTCCAATTTCGTTATGTGGTAGTGTGTACACATTCTCCCAGGGTGAAACGCGGAAAACAGATACGCGTCTACGAAACGAGCGGCACCGTCGCTGGCGCTTCCCTACAAGTCGAGTTAGCTCTCGGCAGGCACGGCGAAACGGGGAAACATAACGGCTTGTAATAAGTGGAAGGGTACGTTGCCAACGGCTGAATTGAACCAAGGAGTTTATATGACGAGCGTATCCCTGACGTAGTTGTTAGCGCGGGGAACTCGTAGGACGAGCGTTGAATAGTTAGGGTAACATGCCCGGGGAGCTATTCATTACTGCATGTTCGGCGCTGTGTGCGAACTCGGCGTTTATACCGCTGCCCTTTCCACTTCCACGATTACGTTTTCCCATTCGCTCTGGTTCTATCTTTGAATCGTCTATCTGCCTCTTACCCGGCGCCTTGTGACTCCGACAAATACACTGGGGACCGAGGACATTTTGGCTGAGAGGAACGATCGTGGAGAAAATCCCGGGGAGAACCGCGACGTCTCGCACGGTTGTCTCGCGAACGAAGGCAATTTGGACGCTGTACCCTAACGAATTTCTTCATTCTTTTTTCTGTCTGTGCCGTGAATCGGGAGATTAGAAATGATTGTATGAAACTGTTTCTGAAGCTGTTTGATAAACGCTCGCAAAAAAATTAATTCGAAGCACCGAAAAATGTACGGTGGACGGGTGAACAACCGTCCGGATGCACGTATCTGCCAGAGCATTTTGGACATGGCCAGAGGGTCCGCTTAACGAGCGAGCGGTCGGTCGCTTCCATTCCGCGTCGGACCGTGCGGGCATAATGCTAGTCCACTGAATTGATTTCGCACGATAACACGCAACGGCATAATCGTCGCGTAATCCCCCCCCGTAATTGTGCTAGTGACGGTAAAAATATGCTTGCCAAATAAAAATTTGCACATCGCTGCGTTACTTTCCGTTTTCGATCGCCGGCATTGCCTCCTCTTCGAGGAAAAGTCTTCGGGTTAAAGTATAAAGGGACGTGAATTATGTTGGACCTAGTTCTACGCGGCATCGCTCGACTTTTTGGCGTGCTTGCATATTACAATGTAGTACGGTACGAAGTTCACATTCCCTTTAGACGGTCACTGGACTTCCCCGGTACAGGCAAACCCCTATCTCTTTTTCTCACTCCAGTCAGGCTGCGAACTTTTTTCTGTAGCTCCGCAAAATTTTAATAAGCAACTTTATCGGTGACCCGATAGGCAGGGAACATTCGTGGTCGCTGCTCTACAGTGGCTCCGGCACGTCCCTCTGTACGACATTCCATCGAAGAAATATGGCTTGCGCTTTTTATTTTATTCTTTTTTATTATTTTTATTCTAGCTGTGCAACGAATTCCAAGTGAGAGCTGCAAGCCTTGCAGCTCGGGTAGGAGCTTCCGCCCGCAGGAACTCTGGCCCAGTCTCGCCTGGAGCTTTTACGCTCAGATACATAGCTCGAATTGTTCTCTCGTTTCCACTCTGCCCCCGACAATGAAGTTTTTTTTTCATCCTCTAAATTATTGGATGCATGCTCCAATTCCGGCATTCTCCGGCTATCCGACTTCTTTCTCCTCAACCGGCCGCTTCGTAACGAATACGAAACTCGGCAATTTGAAGAATTAACTTCAAAGAATACGTGCACAAAAAAATAAGGGTCCGAGCCAATTTCAACACAATTGCGTCAACCTAGTCGCGAATTAAGTAAATTTAAATGACTGTCAGTCAACGGAAACGCATGTTTCAGCTTTTCACGATGCAGCGAATAAAACATTTTTTCGTGGGCCTCAGAGTCGAGACGCTCAGAGTTTTGATTGGCTATTTTAACTAGACATAAACTGATGTTTCACTCACTGATGCCATAAGGATCGAGGTCGATAGAATTATCGTAGCCTGCACACACGGAAAATAAAAAGATAAACAATAATAATTCTATGCTTTACAAGAAAAGAATACCGTGTATTCCAGAATTTTTCATATTTCAGATAATGCCACAACAGCAGGGATATCCGCTGGGTGCGGTTGCGTAAACATTACAGCATATTTATATCTCTACCACTCACAACTCTACCATAAAACGTCACTACCGGACGACTCTACCGGATGACAACTGTACCGTACTAAATCTCTACCGCAGTATAAAAAACAAAGCTTCCTCTATGAGGAAGCAAAACTCTACCAGAAAAAACTACCAAAATGAGAATGAAACTTCACCGGTGGAGATTTCCTTGAACGCTTGTATTCTGCTAGAGTTGTTATGTGGCAGAAGTTGGTGGCGACCGGTTCGATCTGGTACAGTTTTTTTCAGACTGTGGTAGAGATTTTGGGTGGAGTTTTAGTACAGCAGAGTTCCAATTCGGTAGAGTTATTTTAGGGTAGTGATGTTTTCTGGTAGTGCTGTTATTTGGTAGCGTTGTGGGTCATGGCGATATATTACTGGAATGATCCGGTAGCATTTTCCAGTCCGGAATGCATACTTGGATGTTATCCTCATGTAATCCTGAAACTCCGTTATTTTCCTAGTAATTTCTCTTTTCACAGATACAAAATGAGAAAATTCCTGTTTTAGCATTAAGCGAATCGCTATTCGTCGGAACTTCAGTACTTATTGCTAATATTTACTTTCCGTGTAAAATACGTCGGGCATACCGGAGTGAATTTCTTCGCGTGAAACGCCACCGCTAGTCGGGCGAAGAGTCTTCCGTAATTCACTCATCCCCGAGCCAGCGGGGTTTCTCTCCCTTCGCCTCGTTTCCTCTGTGCATCCGTCGGAACAGGAAGAACTAGTGGCCGCGTTGCGCTCGGGACGGGCCCGCTCTGCACCCTCTTCTTCGTCCAAACTTCCGCACGTGCCGGAAGATGCGGGCTTCGAGCCTAAATTGTTTAGCCTGCATCTATCGGAAAGCTTTCTCTGCCTCTGTCCTGCATTAAACTCTCTCTATCCCTCTACCCCCTCCCCCCACCCCAACTTCTATTTCCCAACCCGACTCGCCAATATACACCGAGCCCGATACAAATGATCAGTATAACTCAAGCTCGATACAAGCCCCGTAATGAGATTTAACGAATGGCTTCGCCAATTGGTTCTGGCAATTTGTAGGGTACAAGCGGAGATAATTTTACCATTACAGTACCTGGCCCGGTAGGTAGTTCCGGAGATAACTATCCACCCTCGACCGTATTACAGATACCTGATAGTATATTTTACAAGCGGGACTCGGCCTAGGTCCCAAACTCATTGGCAAACCCGACATACTGGCAATAAGAGTTGGCCACTGTATTCGGGATGAGTGTATTCGTGCCGCTACATACCGGAGCTACACGTATCTTCAGCGAGATGGAGCCGGTGTAATTGTAGTGGAGTATTACACAACCGTGCATCGGTAGTGGTAAAGGTGGATACAGGCCAGACACCGAAACGGGGATGAGTTCGGATGCGCCGAGGCCAGGCCGTTTCAGATGCTGAATGCCCTCTAGGTGTATCGAACCTGGCCTTCCGCCAAGTTCTGCCTTCTCCATCCCTCCGCGCAGTTCGAGCCCAAACTCCCTTGATACATATTTGTATCAGCTATATCCCACCCTCGCAATCCCACACCGTTCCCTCCGTTCTCGTTCTCTTCTCTATAACCCGCCATTTCCCACACCATCCGCCCGATGGCGATGATGCCGCTGCCGGACGATCCTCGGCCACCCTCATCCGGCCCTCTCCGCGCGCTCGAAGGTAGAGTGCGAGACTATCGTGTATAGAGGAGAGTGCTCGCAGGATCGTTCCTGTATCTACAGGGGAATTCGAATATAAGCGGCGGGATCGGCACAAAGGCCAGACGTCCCGGCAATGCCGGCCGACTGTGGAGAAGGACGGACGGATCGAAGTGCGATGGTCGGGCGCACAGACACGAGAGAGAGAAGACAAAACGCTCGCTCGTTTTTGGTGCAACTCGATGCGTTCGCCATGTAGCTACCCCTCGTTACCATTTACTCGCTCGGCTACCGTGATACCGCTGGTGCTGGTGCAGCGCCGCTCGGCAACCGAGGCTCTGGGCCGTATCACTATTTTTCCATTTTCCGTATTTACAGTTGTGAACTTTGATCCAACCAGTACATGTACACATGGCATAGCTAATATAGTGAGTGGTTGACGCACGAAACTCGTCGTCCCGTTTCCAGTCTGCTACCGGAGTTTTTGAACGGTCCGTCTGTTGGGAAGGGCGGATTCCCAGTGCTCGCTCGACAGGGGTCCCGGTTTTTTGTTTTTTTTTTTTTTTTTGACGAAAGCTTTTTCGATATCGTCCAATCGCAGTTGTATAACATGTACCGCGTATACTATATGTACTCCTTTGATAAATATTTGAAGCTCCAACCCCGCCGCCTTCGTCGCACCAGTCACGCTTGACTTTCATCCCTCGTAAGTCGAACTGACTGGGTACGTAGAGTTATATAGGGCGTGTAGGATCTTTGAGTATCAAGAATCCGAATCTCCTCCTTCGAGTCGGTAAATATGTTTGACTAAACGTCTGTCGATAGCAAATGGACGATCGCGGGTGGGAGGAGATTCGTCAATTGAAATGGAAGAACGTACAAGGAATTTTCTCATCGTGCCTCCCCGAAGATTTGATATAAAGGAACAAATATAAAATCCTTCGCTGAGCGATCAAAAGTGGTGGGAGATTGTGATTTCCTTGACACAGTTCGCGACCTCGCATTTTTATTCCTAGCTCTGCGATTATATCGGCAATCAATGTGGCCTTTGGCGCTCGTCAAGATATTGTCTTTATGTGTATATAACATATATACATAAACATATATATATAACATTTTTCATAAAATAATCACAAAATCAATCGTTTATAAATTTATTCGACGACCAATTAATCACAATCACAATCACAAAATCAATCGTTTATAAATTTATTCGACGACCAATTAATATTTGGTGTGTAAAAATGCTCAAATCGATATCAAGAATATTTACGCGATTCCGCGGGTAGACGGAGATAAAAGCGAGAAAATAATATTCTCTGTGTTGTGACCCACTAACTGCTGTCGGAGTTTGCAATTTTTCATATTTTCACAAAAAGAAAAAAATATACATATGATTTTTCATAATATAATCCGAAGATCAATATTTCGTAAATTTACGACCCATTAATATTTTATCTATAAAGGTTCTCAAATCGACATCAATAACATTTACGCTATTCCGCGGTTGGACGTAAATAAGAGTGAGAAAAATAATTTTCTCTGGTCGCGACCCACTGGCTTCTGTCGGACTTTGCCATTTTTCATATTTTCACTTTACTTCCTCGGCTCCGAAGCACGCGTCCCGGATATCTCGACCTCCTTCGTCTTTCGATGTGTGTGACATTGTGTACCCACGTATTTCAGGCCAGTATACGTGTATACGGCTCGACTGTGAAGTTCTCGTGCAAGCGCCCGAGCATAAATGCCGGAATCCCCTTCGTCCTAGTCTCGGTGTCGATGCCCGCCGCTCTCGGTGCTGCTCGCTCGTTCACACATTTATCGCGAATAGCGAGATAAATTTTTCTAGAAAATACGATCATATCGATGAAAATGCCAGAAATCGCATTACATGCGCCGTGTTGCCTGTCGCTGCCGGTGACTGCTTATGGTGTTCCCGACGCCGCCAACGGAGTTCTGTAATCGCCGACGTGCCCTGCACATCGTGGAGCTCGGACACGATCCGGACCCCCCGACCCTCCAAGTACCATCGCATTATCACGCAACGTTCCCCCGAGATACTCGCGACAACGCCGTACCATGCTTTTCATTAATATTTCAATTTCGAGGGAATGTCCTCCGAGCACGATACACAACACTGTGTATGGCTGGTATTTTGTATAATGATGGTCGTTACGAAATCCTCCCCCCCCCCCCCCCCCCCCCTCCCCTAAGTACGGAACGGTTTCAGTTTACTCTCCTCTTTTACGTCTTCGATACATTTTTTTAAATCGATTTATACATTTGTTTATGAAGGTATCAACACACGGATCCATTTTTTTTCTGAATTCCTCGAGAATCATAATGTTACTTGGACGCTAAAAAAATTAACTCGAATTATGGTTGATATACCTGTATGTACTTCAAAATTAATCCAATAAAAAATACAACATTCAGTGAATTTCATCGCTACACGATAAAAAATTATTTTGTTACTCTAACAGTTAGTCTGACTTCCATTATTAGGGAAAAGCGGGGGGGAAATGGGACAGTTCGGCAAAACGAGAGAGTGGGGTAAAACGCAATTTGCCAATCATTTTTATATGACCCATTTTGCTCCATCGATATATCTATCGGGTACAATGGGTCATCCAAACATTACATATGCAATTGCATATCTGAAGAGCCCGTAAAAAGCCCAACATTTTGAGACCAAAAAAATGCTTCTAAGTATTATAAGAAAAACGTTGGCGCTCGCTTAATATTAAGCTGGCCCCCCACTTTTCAATTCTGATTTTCACGAAACATTTTTTTTTAATCTTTCGGTCATATGACAGAAAATGTTGTAGTCAAGGATCTGTCCACATTTCAACTCACAAATGTTGAAAATCGACGTCATTTTTTGGACCAAATCCTTACGCTAACAAACAATACTCAGTTTCTTAAAATATTTTCGCGCAGGACTAAAAATGATTCAAGAATGTGAAGATTCGCCAACCTGACGGTCCATCGGACGATCGTACAGCATCTTATTAGCGATTGACTTTGAAATTTAGGGGGAAAAAATACTAAAGAAAGGGCTATGAATATTGGAGTAGGTTGCACCAAGGAATTACGCGGCCCACGGTGAGTTCGGAAGGGACTTTTCGATCGGACGGAGCTACATATGCAGATAAGACGGTGGGTCACACCTGCCTTCCTCGAGGCTCATCGCGAACCGATCTTCTTTTCTACGCGAGAGTCAGCGAGTCGGTCTTTAGCGATGCGTCTCATCGGAAATCCACGAGGCGCACTGGAATCGTTGATCGACCTCCCACACACCGTGCGGAACGAGATGTGAGCTGCAGTCGAGCAGCTGTGGAGTCGAACGAGAAGAAATTCGTCGAATCAAGATTCTCGACGACAGCTGCCACCGTGCAGAACCGTCTCGTCTCCGTTCGTCTTTTCGATTCGGATTTTTTGTGTTTTTTTTTTCATCTCCATCTCATTTACCCGGCGGCAAACGTCAACGATTTTTTTACTCCTTCATCATCAGCTGAGATTGGACGGGACGCCTCATCAGGAATATTCATCGAGAGGATTTGCGAAATTTATTTCAATTTCGATGAAGCTTCTCATCTGGCTACTGCGTCGATTCGTCGCGAATGAATTTAATTAATACTGGATTCCATGGCTTTAATTTCTCCGCAGTCCGATTTGAAATCTTCGAACACAGTCCGACGGTCTATCGGTATTTGAGTTTGAAAAAACTCATTTCTTTTCCCTAATGAATATCTGAATTAAGTCTGAGTGAAGAGTTCGAAACTGACAATGTAATCGACATGACTCGACACTGAGAGAAGGGTCTCAGAAAAACTACCAGGTCATACGGTAAATTTCGACCAGGCACCAGCGGTACCACTAGCGAAATGTGAAATTTTTACAGGGGCCATAACAATTTTTATCCAACCCATATGGTAATTTTTTTCCAAAAGGCGAGGTGGCAACATTTTGCGCATCTGAAATTTCATGGATTAAAACTAACCAAACTCTTCAAAAAATCCGTGGCCAAAATAACTCGGATTTTCGATATGACATGTTGTCGCTTAAGAAATACTACGAGTGTATTGGTTTTCATAGAAAATAATCTACAAAAGACAAAAAAATTTTAAAAAACCAGATACGGAAATTTAAGGATAGGTGCGCAAACGTTCCTAGCAAAATAGAGAATTGCGTGGAGTAAAACTGAGAATCCCGTCGATGAAATTTTTTAAAAGTATGTATACATGAAAAAATGTGATCGACATAAAATGCTGGTATAACTTGCAAACCTAAAGCAAATGGTTCACGATCGTGCCACCGATTGCTATATTTTCTAGTAAAAACATTTCCGATATCCTATAAAAAATTACGGGATATTGGGGTAATATCTGCGACAGTGAAAATTACCACATCTTCTAGCAGAATGTGTTAAGTTTAATACGATTATTAGCCAGGATGTCCTTTTTTACCAGATTTATCGTAATTTCTATCAGATCCTTCTCTCAGTGTAGGTGTCGAGTCGGTACAACACCTACGGACTGTCTTGGTGTTTGTTTTATTTACGAGTTCATCGGCCCGTCTGTCTCGAACGCGGTAGAAATTGGACGGGTTGCCCGGAGAAGGCAAGGAAGATGCGTACGTTTCGCGAAACTTGCGTGCAGCAAAAGGGCACAGACTCGTCTTTCAATAAGTATCACCGCCCGAGGTGCGTCTCGGTTGATGCATGCGCGCATATGCATGGGGGCACCGCGTGGTTCGTTGCACCGACAGGCCTCCGGAGTAATTGTCGACGTGCGTTGCAAAAGGGCCGTTGCACCGATATACTGCAATGTACGAGAGAAATATCTCGCCTCTTCTCACCGCACGTCGCGGAGGTTGGCGGCCGGCAAAAGAGCTTCGGCAGGCCCACGAGCGTATGCAGACCCCGAGCCGATGTTCGACGCGGTAAGAAAGAACAGATCCGAAGATCCGTTAAATCCGATAACACCTCGCGAGATAACGGATAAATATAGGGACCGCGTATGAGTAACAGATGAGATGGCCTCTTGATTTATACATTCGCATCTGCGTGCGCAGCACACGCGCCCTTTGTCCTTCGGAATCTCTGTACACTCCGTTTTTTTTCCTTTTTTTTTCTTCTTATTTATATTTTTTTTATCAGCGAGACTCAACACTCCCAACATGGCCCGCAGGCGATTGCACGGAACGCAGTTGAAAAACTATCGAGTCAACGATCGTTGGTCTACCGCTGGAAGATCGAACGGTCGTTTAAGTTATCAATTTTTTAAATTTAACTCCGATTGACAAAGCTGGTCGTGTAAAGGGCAAAGGAATCATTTTTTAGGGCTTAAGTCCGTGGAAACCTTGTTTGTCAACGACAACTCGTCGTTTGGCCTATTCGTGCTTCTTCGATGGTGGCATTTAATTAAAAAAACATAATTGTATTGGTTTTCAGATTACCAACTTTTTCGGTTGAGGATTTTTGTGACAATGCAGACTTTGTTTTTTTTATGACTTTTTACCATGATTTACTGGTCCGGAATGAAACGAAATGAATAGACAAGATATATTTTTTTTAATCACGCCGATCGACATAAGACCTTCAGGTGAAAAGTGCTCTGGGCCGATATTTTTGCGAACGGTATCGGTAGTAGACTCGCGCTCCTGAAACTCCTCGGCACACTGTCATTATCGGTAATAACGGATAAAATCCGTATCGCCTAGGGACTCGGGACTGCGTGGGAACTATTCCCGAGCTCACGCAACGCAAGCCCCGTAACTCATCGTGCAGACTCAATCTCTCGACGAAATCTTTCGATGTTTATAATGTGTCTCATTTATCACGCGTCATCGTCTCGATCCACGAGCTTTCGTCGTATTTTCACTCGTATGCTCGTCGATCAAACGAGCCTCCATCGTTTTCAATCTCGAAATACCAAAACCGTTCAATTGCGCTTTCATTTTTATTTGATTGCAGAAGAAATAAAAAAAACGCGAAGCGCGCACACGATGGATTTCATATTCACGATGAAATTTCGATTGTGCGTTCGAAAAGAATGCCACTCTTCAGCTCATCCAATAACCGAGAAATTGTGTGACTTTATTAGAAGATAAAAGCTTCATATCTGTCTGGGCATTTCGTCGAAACAGACAAGAGTGCGTATCGGGAATGTTTAGGAGCGAAAGCGAGAGAATGGTAGTTTATATATATATACATTTTTTTTTACTGTGCAATATACATACCAGCGGAAAGTGAACTTCTGCTTTCTGAATATTATATCGACGCTTTCGAATAACTTTTATAAAGCAAAAGTGGTATTGTCGTGTGGTACGTGCATGCGTGTGTCTGTCATCGGGCGCAAGGCCGTCAAAGCGTATCGGGTTGTGAAGCGGTGTGAGTCGCGCGACGGTAGTTCCACGCGGTGTTCCCGGAAATTCCTACGCCTCTATCTCGCAATAAAGGAGAAACGAGCAATAACCGAGAATGTTGTGGGCGCACCGCAGGAAAGGCATCAGAAGGGATGCATATAGCTCGCCCGGAAGTGAACGAAGGGTGTACAACATCGCTCGTTGCAAGTTGCCGCATCGAAGAAGAGATATAGTATGTATACATATATGTATACATAAACACAAATATTACGTCAAAGTATTTTGCCAATGTCATAAAAATGTAATTGCGGGGAAAAATTCCTTTGAAAATTCTGCGAAGAATTATCCGCTACCTAAGTATTTTTCGAACGATTTCGCAGGAAGTTAATAAAAATAGCTCCCTTCCAATTACACTTACTACGAAAGGAGAATTTACCTGCTCGTAGGTGAAGCCAAGCATTGCCAATTTTTAGGTTTGATTTTTAAGCACGCTTTCGTTTCTTGGTGGATAAATATATATATTTTTTAAATTTTACAGATCGTAAATGGAATTTCATACACTGAATAATATAGGAATGATAAAAACAGTATAGTATCCTGGCAGGCTGTACGGTAATTTGGTCTCTTGGTCTGTTTCAATTATACTTACTTCGGATAGGAATGTTACCTGCTCGTACGCGAAGCCATGAATTGTCAAATTTTAGGTTCGTTTTTTGACGACGCTTTTTCTTTCGGAGGCAGATATAGTTTATTTTCTTTAGTCATTTTACTAATGGTAAATGGAATGTCATGCAGTGAATAATGCACGAAAGATAAATAAAGTATAGTGTCCTGGCACGCTGTTTCACGGTACGGTAAGGAAGCCGATTGAAGTTACGACAATGCCCTCTTTTCCAAGGAATCGTTGCATTCTTGAAATTCTTCGTTAACCAGAGTACACGGAACGGAATTTAAAAAAAATGAAAGAAGCCGGTACAAGAGGGAGATCGGTCACTGATCAATGCCCAATGCCATTACGGAGCGAAAGAAAAGGGCAGCGAGCTGAAGAAGACCAAGTGTTCGATAGACTGAAAGAGCGACGTATTAAATACGTATAGTTATACAGGCTCCGCCGCTGGAATGGATAAGTGGAAATTGCAGAACGAACACGGAAGAAGAAGAAGGGGAGATCGGAAAGAAGAAGACGAACGGGTTTGCGAGCAAATGGTGACGGGGGTCAAACGCACGGGGAACCCTAACCACGCTGTAGACGAAGACTTAACTGGCCAGGTAAATCTGCCGGTACTTGATAATCTTCGACGAATTCCATACCGATGATTCTCGACGAGCACACTGAAAAAAACTTACATAGTAAATGGTTCCCAGTGATGACGTCTACATTTTATAGTTACGACAATGACCAAAAATTATAGTTGTAACTATAATCATAGTTTAATCAATTGAATATATACTATCACAAACAATCTATATAGACGTCCCCCCTGGGAACTTTTCGTTATAGTAGGAAATACCATCCTTTTTCTCGGTGCAAAATTATTATCTCACAAAATTTATCGATTAAATGTACACAGATTTTTTTAAATATCAACTAAAAAACACTAGCGTTGTCATTCGTGCATAAAAATGGAAATTATCAAAATTGCCGACGCTACTTCACAAAATGAAAACTCATGCTGAAAGTAGAGAAAGAGGAAAAGAGTGTCGACTCTGAAGCGCTTTGACGCTTCTTCTGATATCGAAGAGGAGTGACTGCTACAAAGCGGGCTCGCATCTAAATCATCGACATTTTTTAAAACGCCGATGTTTCCGTAGTGAAAACGGCACAGTTACATCTCAACCACTGACAACTCTAGCCATACAGTAAAAACGTTGGTATTTTTACAACAACTTATGGTCCACAAACGTCCACAATTTTTATTTGTTAATTTTTGCGATTGCACTAGTTTTGCAAATAAATGTGCAAACTACAATTATGAATGACACGGGAAATAAAAGGACAGGTTTGTATATTCAAACCTGAGCAAATGAGTTTGTCACTTATGTAACAAAATTATTTTTACAAAACTTCGTATTCCGATATTACGAAACCATTTTTTACTGTGCAAAATCTCTACCACTGTATGAAAAAAAAAACTTTACCACAGCGAACCAGTCGCTGACGACTCTACCACATAACAACGCTATCGGAATATAGACGTTCAAGAAAATCTCTATCTGAAAAGAGAAAACTCTACCAGAAGCAAAATAACACTCTACCCGAATTGAAATGAAATTCTACCCGAATTGAAATGAAACTCTACCCGAATTGAAATAAAACTCTACTGGCATACAAAGCTAGTCTAGTAGAGATTTTTTTCAATACCTACATTCCGGCAGAGTTGTTATGTGGTAGAGTTGTTGGCGACTAGTTCGCTGCGGTACAGTTTTTTTTTTGTTTCATACAGTGGTAGAGATTTTGGACAGAGTTCTCGTACAGCAGAGTTGTAATATGGTCGAGATGTTTTCTGGTAGAGCCGTTATGTTGTAGAGTTGTTAGAGCTGTTTTTCCGGTACAGTTTTTACCCCGTAGAGTTATGAGTGGTAGAGGTGTAAATGCGCCACGACAATATCCACGTCTTTCGTTTCGATAAAAATAAGATTGCACGTCCCGCAAAACGAAGCTGCGGCCACAAAGGCGTGAATTAATTCGAAAAGTCGGAATTAATTTTGCATGCAATTTTTTTGCGTGAAAATTAATCTGTTCGTGAAAGGGTAGATTACGAGTAGGAAAGGGCGCTAAAACGAGAAAAAACTCGTTAGCACAACGCTTTAAATATACTCTAATATTATATGTACACGGTCTATGTACATATTCACAATACAAAGTAATAAGAACATTGTGAAATTATGCGCAAGGTAGGAAGTGGAAAAAAAAATAAAGAAAATACGCTCTCACCGCAGCAGCATCAATATTTGCCGGGGGCAAATTTTTCCAGCAGTGATTCACGTCATGCATATGTACACAGGTAGAGGAGAGGCAGCGATGAATTGGCCGGTGGTTTGCATGGGCCGAGAGAGTCGCGGGGGCGCTATATGTGCCGGAGAAAAATGAAAAGAAGAACATGGAATATGTATGTCCGGCAAAAGCAAGCTCAGTTAAATTGCACGTTCCTCGGTACGGAAGTAGCCGTTGCTGAAATGCAATATGTGTAATTTTCCGCGAAGCGCCCATATCTTCACGGTTCTATCTCGAGCTACGTCGATGGTGGAAAACGAGCGGGGCGGGGGGGGGGGGGCGAGGGGAGGCGCAGGGGGTTTTAGCCTCAGGACTTTCGCGCTTTCCGGCATCGCGTTTCGCTGTAATTTATTCCGAGAAAATTTATCCCATCGACTTTCGGCGCGTATACGGAGAGAAGCGTTCGCGGTTAGCCGACGAATCGAATCCCCTCCGGGGTTGAACATCGTCGATTCGCGAATCTCTACTCTCCTCGTATACGAGCTACATTTATTGCTACCGATACATGCTGCACTCGCTGCCTGCGCCATTCGTTTCCGATATGTAACTTCTCTGTGAAATGAAAGTGATATAAAATTTATGTGGAATAGATGAGATCCGTTCGGTTCATCCCTCGCGGACGGTTGGATTCTCATTCCCGTCTACGATCAATGCAGTGCGCAGAAAAAAATTGCCATTGAAGATCCATCGGAACCCTTAGGTCGGTTGATATGTCGATGCGGCGATACGCAACGAGAAGCTATTCGTTACAAAAGATTACAAAAAACCAATTCTTGCGATAAGAGGAAATTGTTTTTGAATTAAATTACATCCAGGGCAAAAAATTGTTCCAACTATACAGAGGATAAAATTCGTTGTCGACATGACGAAGGATCGAATGACGACGTATGATAATTGTTATCGAATATGAATTCTGTGGTCGGTACGTACGCCGATGCGGTGATATGCAACGAGAAGCTATTCGTTACAAAAAATTACAAAAAGATCTTGCTATAAAAAAAACTATTGAATTCCATCCAGTACGATAAATTGTTAATCTGTAAACTATACAGAAGATAAAAATCGTTGTCCACAGGATGATGGATCGAATGAACACGTATGATAATTTTTATCGGATAGGAATTGTTTGATCGGAAAATACGCCGATGCGTCAATAAACAATGAGAACGTCTGCGTTAAAAGAAATAACGTACAACCAAAAAAAATCTTGGGTTAACATGATATTTTTTTGTAATAAATTCCAACCAGCAAGAAAACTGGTTGAAATTATGCAGAAGGTAAAATTCGTTGTCTATATGTCGATGGATCGAATGAAAAGTGTAATCATTGTTATCGGATAAGAATTCTTTGGTCAGTAAAGTACGCCGATGCGGCGATGTGCTCTAAAAACCCGTTAATTATGATGAGAAGATTTTTAAAAAATCGACGATTAAAGAAAAATCGTTTAATTAAATTCCATCCAGCACGAGCAATGGCCGGATATATATAGAAGAAAAAAAATTTGTTGCGTGTACGATAATAAATCAGCTGGAAAAAGTATAGAAATAGGCACAAAAAGAGAGGAGGGAATGATATACGGGTCGGTTTTTAACGCCAATTTTTCCACCCTACCCCGCATAGCAATAGTTTTTCCGCTATTTATTATTTTTCTTTCAACCTGTCGGCTTCGCAAAGGTGAAATACAGACAGTAGAGAGATTTATATATATGTATACCGAGGGGAATATATTGCGCGCCCCGTTAAAGAAAAGCTTGTGGGGTTCTTTCTTCGGGGTTTCCTCTCTCGTCGTTCGCTCCCTCGTTAAGTATTGATTTTCGTTCATCCGGCCCGGATAAGCGTACGTATGTCTCGCAAATGTTAAGGGTTGATTCTGGCTCACTGTACTTAATACTCTGTACTCCCCCATACACACGGCGCGGCGACTGCCGGGGTTTGAGAAAAAAAACTTACACTTTTTCTCCTTTCCATACCCTCATTATTCGTACCTCTGAGCCTTTCTCTAAGTTTCAGTTTCTGTCCCGGAGACTCGAGAACACCGTAGAAAGCGCCTTTCCTCGGTGAGCGAGAGTCCGCCGCGACGCGAGCTCCCGATGCCGTCCGGGAAAAACGTCCGGCGACAGAGAAGAAGGAAGACGCGGAGGAAATAAAATAAATAAGAAATAAACAAAAAAGAAAATAGACCGGGAAGCACAGAGGGTGGAAAAAGAACAGAGAAGAAGAACGTGGCAAAGGAGTTCCGGCAGCTGGATAGGTACATACACACTCGGTACATCGCTACTCCCTTTGCACCCTGCCTCCTGGTGCACTCACCCATACACCCCTTCCATCCCTCCGCAAGCCAACCCCCCCCCCCACCCCCCCCCCCCCTCAGCCATTGGAGCGACCTCGAGCTCACGGGGTGCATAAAATATTGAAATCTCGCTTATGGCCTCGCGCACCCCTTCTTCCTCGCGCTCCAACAGTACCGCCGGTAGAGCGAGCACCACTCCGAATGTTGGATTGAAACACATTGCCTACGAGATATCGGAGTCGACTCCTTCCGGAGGACTCTCTGCAACCCCGCCTCACCGCACCGGTCTGCTATATGTGCAGCTACTGCTGCTGCTGCTACCATTGCACAGCTTCCACAGAGTGCAGTGGAAGAGAAACTCGAGCCAGATATCCCGAACTCACACTCCCCCTCGTAAGTATGTGTTCTCCAGCGCACACGCGAAACTACCACGTCTCGAGAACTAAACGGGCTATCGTTTATTCGAGCCCGAGGGCAACCCCACATTTCCCCACGTTTTCCTCAACACCGAAGTCCGACCAACGATTTTTATTCCGAGTCTCTGTGCTTTGCCTCCGGTGGGGCGGCACACGCGGATCATTGTTCGGCTTATCTGCATCGTAACTTTTCACTGTGTCTTCGGTATGAGTCGATGGCGAGCTTATTGACGTGGGAGTTTATTGAGTTTAATCAACTGACACGGCTGAGACATCCGACATCAATCATTCCCGTATTCTTTACATTCGAAATCAAATCGCAAAAATGAATGACGCCATATATTTCACAATTTTAAATGGTTAAAATTATTTTGCGTCCCGGCCCTCACTGCTATTATTTTTAAGTAATTGATTAATTTTATTAGAGTATTGTTTCTGACTACTAGCGGCGATCGCGTGTATCCTCAAATCTCAATCGTTTTTTTTTTTTTACTTTTATAGATTAAATGTTATTTTCTGTGAAAAACGATATACGTGCGGTTATTAATAGCCAATGCAGTGTCAATGCAATAACTTTAAGCACAACCACTGGCGAACACATGGTCTGGTTTATTGGACTGTAATTGGCAATCGAACGATTGCAGCTTCAAGCTCGTACGGCAGCCAATCAGGGAGCGTTTGTTAATTTTATTGTTTTATTATTTTTATTATTTTTATTTCATTCGAATAAAAATCACTCCACCGGAAGTAAATAACAAAGGCGCGAGCGCCCGCTTTTATTATTTTCTCACATATCGAGTCTTTTCAATATCGCGCGTGGCCTGCGAGCTCAGCATTCTTGGCCTTTTTTTATTCGCGTCCCCCGAATCACCGAAGCATCGTCCCAAATACGCAATCGACATCGGAACCGTAACAATTATTTAAGAAAATGTTATATTCGAGTCCAATCTTTTTACCAGTAATGCCTTCATTATCAATTATATTTTTCTCTTTCATTTTTTTTGTCCTCGTTTATACAACTATGCAAATAATGAGTCGAGCAATACCGAGCAATCACCGAGTCTCTTTGCGTGTTTCATCGAACATCGAAGAAAGGGGAACCTCGACGACAATGATAGAGAGTATTTCGAATAAGTCAATTCGTCGTGATGCTTCATCGATATTTCATTCATTGATTTATAATTGACGGTCGGCCAGTAATGAAACAGATGCAGACAGATATATAGACTCTAATGAATAAGTCGGAGAGGTTTATGGCTTTGTGCGGTGGTTGGGAGGGAGGGGCGGCGATCGGTTAGGGAGGTACAGAGGAGGAACGTTTGGTGTCCCTCGCTCTCTCGATCCAATGCCTCAATAAATCTTCCTCCCAATTTCGGCCGATCGTGACATATCCGCCGATACGACCTTGCTCTGTAAACGTTATGCAAATGTGAGCGAGCTCCGCGCTCGCTCGAGGTTGCACGGGGGATATCGGCGAAGGGAGAGTGGAGAACGAGAGGGAGAGACGGAGAGAACCGCGGCAGTGGCGTTTTATCGTAAATTTTGGCGGCAGGGCCGCTCCGGAGATTTTCCTCTGCCTATATACACGAATCGTTGGATCTTTCTTCTTCGCCCAAGCTGTACGTAGCATCCTCCCTTTGGATTCTTCCGTTCGTTCGCTGTATAACCGAGCGAGCATCGGATATACGCGGCCGGTTCGCTTCCAGATTAGATCACGAGAATACGTTACTCTCGTTCACTTCGATAAAACTCGAAGTGCTCCGGGAGTCTCCCGAGTCTCTCGCGAGAGGCATCACGACGATATTCCGAGCACGTACCACGATGAAACGTATCTCTGATTTCGAATCTCTCAAGGTGGATGAGCCCGATCGCCAGATTTTTATTCTGAATTACGGCCAATTGCCTCGTCGGCTATCCACCGCTCTCCTCTACGCCGTTCATTCTAATTCGCCGTGCGTACGCGGTTCGCGGCGTCTTCCTTCGCGTCGTTTTTTTTTGTGTCAAGAATGAAGAAAAAAATCTTTGTCGAAGAAAAATCGTCTTTTATCTGACGACGGAACTACAGTGCGAAAAAAATTAAATAGTAAAAGCAACAATACTGACTTTTTTCCATAAAAAAAAAGTTTCCAAGGGGAACGTCTACACTGAGAGAAGGAGTTAAAATTACCGATCATCTAAGAAAAATTACCATAGAACATAGTAGTAGGGCGGCAGGGCGCCACCTATAGCAGAAAGTCTCAGATTATCGAAGAATTTTTACCATAATATTTAAGAAAAATTCATATAAATCCAGTACTTCCTACCATGGGTGGCGCCCTAGTGACCTACTACCATGTGCTATGGTAATATGTTTCAAGCGTTATAGTCATTTTTACTAGATCCTTCTCTCAGTGTACATTTGGTAATTATGACAATGAGAAAAAATCATGGTGGCGACCGCAATTATAGTTTAATCATCTGATATATCTAAATACTATCAGAAACTACCTAGGGTAAAAGTGGTGAATATGGCCCACCTCGATTAACACGTAAATCGATGATATATGGACCGGGCCATATTCCCCACTTTTACCCTATATAGATGTTCGCTGTAAGAACTATTCGATAGGGGAGAGCGGGGCAAAATGGGACAGTGGGGCAGAACGGAACAGTGAGGGCAGAACTTAATTTTCCAATAATTTATGGACGCCCAATTTTGTCTCAACGATACGTCCGGTTTTTCAACGCCTTTTTGCCCTACGCACCACCATCGCCACCATCCAAAAGTTAATGGAAAATTGCGATTTGTCTCATTATCCCGTTTTGCCCCGCTATGCCATTTTGCCCCGCTCTCCCCTATACTAGGACATACTATCCTTTTTCTCTGTAAAAATGGGGGGACTGGCTCGGTACGTAAGGAAAAAAAATAAAAATGAGGATTTAGTAATTACGCATTAACCGAGCCGACCCGCTATAAGGCAGTAGCTTTGTGAGCGACTCCGACTCAGAATGACGATTTTGTCGACTCACAGGAGACACGACTCTGCCGATCGCCGACCGTATTCGCAGGATATCGCAGACCAAAAACAAGCTTTTTCCTTGCCTTTCCGTTCGATCGGCAGAACTCTTCGTGGGATTGCGTTCTGTTTTTTTGTGTTACAAAAAGAAAAAAAATTCCTTGTTAAAAAAAAATCGGCGTCTATCTAACGACTTAACTAGCTCGAAACTCCACGTGTTGAACCGAGTCGAGACAAAAGACGTTGGCCTTTTCGATGGCCTCCAGCTCCGACATCAGAAAGACGATTTGATCGACTCACCGGAGACACGACTCTGCCTTTTCCTTGCCGTTTCCGTTCGACCGATCGAACTCTTCGTGGGTTTACGTTCTTTTTTGTGTCAGGACATAAAAAATTTATAATGATTATTTGTCAAAGAAAAATCGGCTTTTATCAAACGACGAAACTAGCTCGAAACTTCACGTGTTCAACCGACTCGAGACAAAACACGAAGATGCAATTGGCCTCCGACTTCAACACAGAATGACTATTGGGTCGATTGACCGGAGACACGACTCTGCCGATCGCCGACCGTATACGCAGCATATCGCCGACCAAAAGCAAGCTTTTTCCTTGCCGTTTCCGTTCGACCGGCAGAACTCTTCGTCGGATTGCGGACTCGATGGAACAACTGGTTTCGCCGGATACTCCAGCTCCTAACAGACGCCGGCTTGTATCGTATGATCTCCGCGTCGTTCGTAATTATTCTCGAGAGCCCGAAATGTAAATCTAATTACGAGGAAGTCCTACAATTATTTTATTGACAGAAGCAAACGCAACGAGAGGAGAAAGAGAAAACTTACAAAGTACCGTGTCCTGGGTTCTGAAAAGTCCCCAGGGTGCGCCAGCTCGGAGTCTCTCCGCCCGCTCCTCGTCGAAGCTTAATTCCGGTCTCCGAGACGGAATGCTACCGGTCCTCCCGTCGGTATCAAGAGGTAGAAGAGAAAACGGTGGCGAGAGGGAGGGCGAAGGGGAGCTCGTGGATACAATTTCGTGCTCGCCGGTCCGCGAGTAACGAGGACAACTTTATCCTTTCATCTTCTATATCGCGCTCCGCTTTTCAAGGAAAAGGTGCGAGAGGGTTTGTACATAGCGAAATGCGCGTCGAGTTCCCGTGTCCTTGCCGAAGGGATGATGGCGGAAGCGTTCGGAGCGAGAGACCGAGAACAGTATGGCAGGACACGAAGGAGAAATGGAGAAAGGTGCCGCGCACAATTCCTCGACCTTAATGCTGAGTGTGCAAGAAAACTCGGAAAGAGTGCCTCTGGTCCTAAAACGAGTGACTGAGCGATAAGAAAGAAAATAAGTGGAATAAGAGCGGTGAGAAACGAGGGTCGACGGGATGGAAGGGGTCAAAGTGTGTGCGCTCTCCGTACTATACGTGCCGCTATATAGTTTGTTGTATAAGGAATCGCGCTTTTCCCTCAAAAAGATCGTTTTATTTTCGTACTCTCTCGTACCCGGTGACTCGGAGGTTTGCCGAAGTTGCGCTTTACGGAACTGCATCACCCGCTCGTTTCCCAGGCCGCGATGGTGGGAGCCGGAAGCGCGCGCGCGGTCGCCACCTCGCGATCGCCCGTAGACCTTAAGTACTTTGTAGGGAGAATTAACAAGGAGCAACTAACGGCTATGTAGTAGCTCGAACGAGAGACGAAGGAAGAGCCAACGTCGACGGGAGCGAGCGGGAAGTAAAATAGTAGCAACTGGGAAAACTTTAACACCCTTTCCACAAATAGCCCGGATGCCGCTTTCTCACTCGACGTTACGATATACCACTTTGCCTCTTTCCTGTATATACGCGGTATACGTGTGAACTGATTACCACCGAGACACCCTCCGGCCCGACTGACGAAAACCCTTCCTAATTTTCCGAGGGTCGCGCTCGGAGTTTCCTACAGTGCAAACACCCGACGTACCAGTGGACAAATATACGTTCGAACGACGCGCACCGACGTTCCGGAGGCGTTTGAGCAATTTCGCCGTGTGAGCAGCGATTAGCCCGACCAACGAATCGGAAAGTTGATTAGACACCGAGCATCGAATTTGTTCAATTTCGGAGAGAATGTTTCATTATATTAGGACAAAATGTAATTTCGATTGACGGATTAAATTTTTCACAGAAAGGAAGGAATTTTTTCATGGGTGCCTTGGAGGACGAAAAATGTTATAACAGTACCCCTAATTTCTTTCATCTTTAGTTGCCGGGTCTATCGAGATAGAATTTTATCATTCGAAGAACCCTTCCGTTTCTCCATTCCGCCAAAGAAAATCTTCTCTCCTTTGAATCGCTTAATTAACTCTTCGTACAATTAATTAAAGTAATTAAACTGAAAGTGGTACAGCTTAATTCAGGTTCGAAGTTAAGAATCAAAACCTTTTATCCAACGAAGGACGTACTTGCATTACTTTCCCTCTGCTTCTTCGCTGCACCGGACTGTAATACTGCCATGGTGAAGTACCCGCGCAATCTACAGCCGGCGACCACTCTCTGTTATTTTTAGTTTCCACGTTTTTATTCGTTTCTTTTTATTTCTTTTTTTTCGGTTCGTAGAAAACAATGTGTAAAACGACCCTCGTGGTCGGTGGTAACGGTAGACCGGAGCAGAATCCTTGGCTGGGGGAAAGAACGAGGCGGTGGAAGAGGGTCAGAGTGAGCTGAAGCGGGTCGAAGGAAGTGAGTCTTAAAAGGTGGAAGGCCCCGTGTTGCACGGTTAGTTCCTGGTTCTCGGACCAGTTTCGTAATTTAGAGCCTGGCCAGAAGCCGCTGTAACCAAGAGACTCGCAATCCACCCCTCCCCTTCTTTCCTTCACACTGTAACACACGCCAAATAACTACACTCTTTTCTCCGTTGGCTCGTTGCTCACTCGGCAACCGTGCTCGCTAGAGCCACCCCTAACTCTGACTTTGCGGAAAACGAGACGAGCTGTACCCTGGCGACGAACGCCGCTGTTAACCTCACAACTCGGTTTGCGTAATTCTTTGCATCGCAATTTAACAAAAAAGTGCAAATTAATTTTCACATAGCTTCGTCATTTATTACAATTTTGACATATTTACATCTCTACCACTCACAACTCTACCAGAAAATATCTCCACCATAATACAATGCTATCGTACTTTAACTCTACCCAAAATCTCTATTACTGTATGAATAAAAACTCTAGCAGAGCGAAACAGTCGCCAACAACTCTACTGGAATATGGGAGTCCAAAAAAATCAGCACCCGAAAAAAAACTCTACCGGAATAAAAATAAAACTCTGCCGGAATATAATGTTACCGTCTAGCCTTGTATTCCGGTAACGTTTTATGTCAATCCCAGTAGAGTTATGTTTGTACGATTTTGAAAAATATATTTGTTGGTTATTTATTATATTGAATGAGATTGATGCTATTAAAATATATAAAAATCATTCGAATATTTTCAATGTTCAAATAAAAATGATTAATTTTCAATTGGTGATGAATAATTTTCATTTTTGAGTATTCGCACATCCCTAGTATAAAAGCATACTTCCAATCGACGATGGACTCCAGTTTTTAAAAATTGATTTATCTCTTATAATTTATTCAATATTAATTATCGTCCAACACCGACCTCAAAAGTTTGCCAGTCCTCAATCTTCGGTCCGCTCGAATAATAACAAAGTGTGGAAAAAAAAACTGAAAAATTCATAGACATACCTCGAAGTGAAGTTTCATCAACGGCGCCGAAAAAAAATCCGTACAAAAATCCACATCGTTTTTGTGGCTAAAAGAAAGAGTCAACTATTTACCGACCACAGAGTAGACTCGCCATTAAATGAAGGTTTAATAAATTATTCGATAAACGAATAAACGCCAATTTGGAAGTAACGAGAGGGACCATCCCTACCTCCACGATATTATCCCAACGATATCCCCATTTTTTCCGACGTAGCTCACAGCGCCCTTAATTCGCGGATCGCCGAAAAGGAATGAGAAACAATGAGGAAAAAAAGGAGTGGTGGAGTAATAAAGCAAAAAAAGAACATGCGAAGGCAAAGGAGACTATAGGTTGAACGCGGGCGGGCGCACTCCACTTTCTCGCAACGGTCGCCGAAAAAAAGGGGAAAAAAGGAACGCAGAAGGATGCGTGACGCGGGTACGTAGCAGGGCCTAAGGCTACCGGAATACGTGCGCGCAAAGCCAAGTGGTCGGTCGGAAGCGTGCGCCCGAACATCAGACCCGTTCGGTTTCTACACAGCCTGTGTTCGGCTCGCCTCCGCTCGACGCGGCTGATCATTCGTAATATCGAATACACGACGAGAAACGCCGGGACGTACATCCCGAAGCCGTATTCATCTCGTTCCCGAGACCATACACGGACGTATCGGAAACACACTCTGCACTCCTCCATATACGATTTCGCCGCACCCCATGTATCGCCCTATCTCCGCCTCCGATCGCAAGAATGCTCGTTCGAAATGATAAAAATGCAAAAAAAAAGATATTCTCACCAATCGGATATTTTCGTCGCTTACCTTTGAATTTATATTTTACACGAATTTATCGAGGCCGATTAACAAGACCGCGGGGAATGTGACGAAGATTTAATGCAAGGATCTTTCCGAACGGTAGGGGGAATTAATTTCGTTCGAGCATACCGCAATAGGGAATGCCGTATTGTCCTTGTAGTTTAGTCGTTCGGCTGTGGAGGAACGATATAGAACGATTACGCGGGTATAACGGAGGGATGCGAAGGGAAGCGCATGTACTGTGGGTGTACACAGTATGCGCACAGTGTGTACACGTACGCGTACGAACGTTCCATGTTTAGTGTGGCGAACGGACGGAGAACGGGCGAACAGGCAGCGCGGAGGCTGCGAGTGTTCGACGAGAGGACGCGAGCGGCGCGTAACAAAGCATATCGGTATCCTTTCGTTCCCTCTCCGACGAGGACCGTAACGCGAGAGCGGCGAAGCTCTCCGCGACATACCGCATTGCTTTTTCGCCGGCCGCCGATCTCGTGTAGTACGCGGTTGCCCGTATGGCTCAACGGTACGATCGACGAAACAAAGCTTGTACGCTTTCGGTATTACAACCGCTACGCACTGTTCGCGCAATTGAAAAGCCCCGATGGAACCTCGGTCGACCAGCCGAGAGACCTCGATTCCATGCCGAAGGTACCCTCTTACACCGATCAAATGTTTATTTATTTATTTATTTATTTATTTATTTATTTATTTATTTATTTATTTATTTGTTTATTTATTTATTTATTTATTTATTTATTTATTTATTTATTTATTTATTATTAACTCTACACCTCATGTCCCATTTTTCTTAAATTAGGAAGGGAATGGTCATACGGCGAATTTTATTTTATTCAAATTTAAGGGATGAAAATTACACTTAAAGCCCAAAACGCAAACGAAAAGTGGCAAAAATCGCATCATTTAGATCTCTTCCGTAATGCTTTTCCAGCCCATACATGAGTTCCAGGGATTCATTTGAGTGGGCTCAAATTATGTTTTAAAAAATCTATAACATATCGCTTCGATGATTCAATGTTTGAGCTACGGTGCCGATGAAGATCTCCACGGTTTCTATTTTTTCGCTATGCCGGATGGAGAATTTCACATGAGTATACGTTAGAGAATTTAACCGCGGCACCCACTACGTTTTTTTCCCTCGTCAACAGCATTTCCTTCACTCAGTTGTGTGTGGTACTCGAAAAGAAGCACGCTCGCATGAGCGCGAAGGGTGAAGTAACCTTGCGGAAGCGAGAAAGGGGTTGTTGCCGTTGCCTACTCGTCAGTGCGTCTCTCCGGCTGCTTTTCCCGGAGGAAAAACTCTGCGAGGTCTCCGCGAACAGAAGCTCCGTGGTGCGCGAAGACGCGAGAACTTTTTCCCTCCGTCTCTGTGGTGGTTAGTTTTTTCCCCATTCCTCTCAGGCTCTCCTCCTTCATTCTCTCCTCCATTCTTCTCGTTCCCTCGCAGCGCCGGAGGGTGAGTTTCTCAAGACTCTCGTGCGTACACACTCAACCCGTACGCGTAGGTTCGCTGTTGCTGCTGTAATATACATTTTCCTCTGGCGATGGCGTGCGTTGGGCGCACGGAGGAGGAAAATCGAATGGCGCCGGAGAGCTTTCGCCCTATCGCCCGCAATGGGTCCAAATGAAAAATAGAGAAAAAAAAATGAGTCCGGGGTGCAAGCATCCCTCCGGCCATCGTAACTCCATTTCACTCCGCAACGCCCCGGCGCTATCTGGCACTCGAGAGCCTCCGCCGCTCAATGGGACTCGATTTTATCCCGAGGAAAATTCTCGGTTGAAAAACCAACGGCAACGGCTCGGTGTACCACTCGATCGCTCACAGAGCAGGACCACTCCTCTTCCGAGGACACCCCATAACTTCGCCGGCTTTACTTTTCGTCTTTCCTTACTTTTTCGATTTCTTCGAACCCCCCGAAGAGAATGGAAAATAATACAAAGCTTCGGGAGGAGAGAAAAAGGGGGAATTGTAAAACGGTCTGTCGTCTTCAGCTAAAATCCATTAGGCTTAGCGAGCTGCGTAAAAGAACGACAGTGCGGTCGGGCAAACGGATCCTCTTTATTGATATTGCCGCGATGGATTTTTAATTATGTTCTTCATTATTTTTTTGCAATAACCTCGAGATGTATGAAAAAATAAGTAGTCGCCCTGTCGGCGCTGGAAGCGAATCGAGACATCGCCTAAAAAATATCGATATCCTCGATCGCTGTCGACTCTATTCCCGTGTGTTCGCTGACCATTCGCGGTGTCTTCGTGACCAAGGTATAGCCACACGCGAATGCTAAATTCAGCAGCAATTTTTGTTCCATCCCGCTTCCGTACGAGATCGTCGAGTCGTCGGGGGTCGATCATGCTCGGGATCTTACGATACAGAGACCCGATTAATATTTATGACCGGCTAGTGAACACGCGGTTCGTACATTAATTAAGCGCATGCATCATCGTTGGCGATCGTTCTCTCAGTGGCCTTTCCGCCCGTCGGCCATCCCTCCCGCGTGCGGGATAGCTAATGCGATAACGTGGCTTTCTGCTTCGAAGTGAACGTAAATCTCTGCTCACACCCCCCCCCCTCCTCCCCCGACCCCTCGCCGCCCCCGACGGTACCAGTTACCTATGGACAGGAGCGAGCTACTTGACTGCGACTAAACGACGAGTTGCCGGACGAGTAGTACACGAGCTTTACACTCGCTCTACCTCCGTATAGAGGCGGTATAAGCTGCCGAAGCTGCCTACTGATGGGGAAGCTACAAGGGGCTCTTCCTGCAGCTTGGGGCTTTTGTCTCGCGTGTTCTGCGACGACCAGCGATAAGTCGAACGCACGCGGCTCCGTCATCATCATCATCATCATCATTACCATCATCATCATCATCATCATCATCAACATTGTCATCACCATTATCATCATCCTCCTGGCTGTCGCCGACGCCGTCGGCTTCGCCGCGCGATTCGATGACGCACTCCGGAAGCGACGATGATATAGTAATATTTATATCCTCCAGCAACAGGCGTGTCCGGCGTACCTCGTCGTAAATCATAGCATGATTAAGCGAATAAGGAGCGACAAAGATCGCTGCATAATGCGAACACCGAAGGTTGACGTTGCTATTTGTCCCAACCTCGTTCACGTCCTCCGTGGCGGATCCATTTTTCATCCCTCGAGCAGTTTCATTGACGAACACGAATTGCGCTTGATCGATTCAATTTTCTATTTTCAGGATGGTGATCAGGCTGCTAATCAACGGCATCGATTCATCTTATTCTTCGGCCTATTTCATCGACAGCGAGGCGTTTTTTCTTCACCTTTTGCTTTCTCATAGAGAAAAATGTTTTCGTAAAAAACAAAATCGAGATTTTGATGTCAGAGTACTTAAGGATGTTTGAGCGAAAACACGGTTCTGGTCGATCGCTATACAACTTTGTTACTTTGCAGCCAAAGAGACACTGAATCGTTTGAAATTTTTTCAAATTTTCTGACAATGTAGTTTTTTTTAGTAATGCGTGTACAACGTGCAATATTTTGATCAAAGACTTTTAATATTGAATTTGGTCGAAAACTACCCGATCAGATTTATGGAATTTTGATTTTGTTGAAAAATTACAAAAAAAAATATAATTCGAGTAAAAATGGCGGAGTAGACCCCAAATATTGCAAGTGAATGGATTAACACTGAACAATGCGATTAATCGTTTAACTTTTATGAAATTGTGAAATGTTCGAACTAAAGAAAAAAAAAATTACATCTGACACGAGTTTCTGAATCAAATGTCATGCGTGGAGTAAAATCAGTGACAGTTTTCAACAGTGAAGAATACATTAAAAGTAGCCTCACGATGAGGAATTACACAAATTTCAGTTAGCGATAATCTACAATATTTTTCATATTTTCGAACACAGACCTCGAAATCATGCTCGATGACACACACAGTTAAAATAAATTGTAAATTTAATGTACTGGAACTTGAAATTTGCTAACATTACTTTTATTAATTCAGTATTAATGTACTTTGCTTGTGAAATAAATATACCAGATATTAAAATGACAAATCTTTTGCTTGAAATTTACAAAAATTTTAATGAAAAATACAAATTTTAAAATTGCAACGCACATGTGTTTGAAGTTTCGGAAACGGTTTGTGTAAAAAAGGTTCCAATAATGTTCATTAATTTTCAAACAATTTTTTTTTACAGTGCAGACCTATCGATAGTTTTTATGTCCCACGTCATATCTGCCCATCGACACTTTGGCTGTTCGTGCGATAACGGGAACGGGACATTGAAGCTTACACCTCGGGAAAGTAGGAGGACAGAAAACAAAAGGCAAAAGCACACGGAGAGAAGGCAGAGTGGGGCGAAGAGACCAACGCCTGGCATCGTAGGGTTGTTCGAAGGTGATGGTGTGGGTATCGTGTGGGAACTTTGACACGTGGTGCGGGGCGATGCGCGTCGAGGCGCGATCCTCGACACCACCCTCTTCTTCGCCACGTTCGTATTATCTAGGGCGGCCTCGAGAAAACCACTAGCCGGCGAGAGGGTTGGCCAGCCCGACGTCGAGGGCTGGTACAGAACCGAGAGAATCGGATAGAGTGAACAATTCGCTGTCGTTCGGAAGTCTCCCCCGTTCGATTCTCCTCTATGCGGGAAGGGGTGGGGGAAGCAGAGAAAAGGGATTAACTCACCGACAATCCTGAGTAGTTTCATGCTTCGTTCGGGCTTTCATACCCTTCGCTTTTCTCGAAACAAAGCTGCTTTATTCTCGAGAATTAGCCGCGATGATCCGAGGTTGTTACATCGGTCGAATTAGCGAAAAGCGCATCAACGAAAACAAATGAAAACTCTCGGGGCGAACCGAGCGGGCTTACGTGTTAACCATTAACTAGGCCGCTGCTCGCGCCGTCCAGTTTTTGCCACTTTTACAACGTGGTTAAAAAAAGTAACCAGTGATGAACACCTACTTATTTTTTTGATCGATAAGAAAAATGCATTCCTTCACCTGCTAATAATCCGCTAATGGATGTATCGTTTTTTTATGTTATAATTTCCGCCGCGACGAGATAAAATCACGGTTGATAGAGTAAAAAAAAGTTATTTCATTATTATAACGGCACATTATGCAAGGTACGGATTTAGCATAGGAGGGGTGTGTTGCCAAGAGGTGAAGAATGATTATCGTATAACGCGGTCGGTTGAGATATTCGTGTCAGAGCCACGAAGAGATACTCGCGATATGGCTCCGGGAGTAATTAATCGGTGCACCAGACAAACGACGGACAGATTGGGCTCGGGGCGATTCCCTTTATCCGATCAATCGGCGAGATTTCGGTATCGACAGAAATTGAGCCCTGAGCGCCGACCCATCCGGGATCATTTTACCTTGCAACGGTATCCTCGCCGCTATCATCACGGATGCGTGCACGTGAATCTCATTATGGATACACGCATGTACCGTAGCGCCGGTCGACGCATGTGGATATCTCTATAATTCGGGACGCACGTACCTGCACGAAAGCTCACAATGTTCACAAAAAAAAAATTGCGCATAGCTTTCTGTAATAGAAAGTTCGTTAATCGACATTCCGATATAGTTCGTATAGTGCTTCCTCTATGAGCTTCATAGAGGAAACACTATACGAACTATATGCAAAACCGTAATGGACGATGAAGCCATGTATATATTACTTTGCACCTTTTTTCGTACTATAAAAAAAACTCATAGAATTAAAATCGTTAAGAGTTACCGCAATATTTATTGTAGAATATCGCTAATTGAAATTTATATAATTCGCCATTGTGAAGCCATGTCTCATGTTTTTTTCCCGACTAATGACAAATCTCCAAATTGTTTACTCCTAGAGCAACATTCGATGCAGAAACTCTCTTCGAACTTAAGATACAAATTTGTCAAAAAAATTCAAAATTTCATAAAATTTAAACGCTTTGATCAATTTTCTTGCAAATTGAATACCAAACATTGTACAGTGTTGTCCGTCCCCATGTCAAATTTGCAGATACACACAGATACACACGTACAGTCGGAAGGAAGCCGAAAATCGCGATTTCTCGACATTGTAGATTATTTTAAGTACTCTGGCATAAAAAAAACAAAATTACGAAAACATAGCTTTCTTCATGAGGAAGCAAAACACTGGTAAGTTCCCATCCAGGAATAAAGTCGAGCATAGAGTTTCGCATATAGTTTTCGAGTTACAAACATTCAATGTTCCGCCAATGAGGCGAAGCGACAGTAAAATAAATGCATCGGAGGAAGTTTGCCCATTATTCACGGCGAGAGGAATATGTTAAAAGTTTCTATATTTAGTGTTGCAATTAATTTTCACCGGACAGTATGAGAAAATTCCCCGAAATTCCAAAGCACATCCATTTCACTACACAGTAGAAACGGTTTCTGCATTTAACGAACATTTTTTGGCCAAGAGAGTCTATTATTATATTTTTTTAGACGTAATTTTCCCTAAAATGTTCTCCTTGTTGAACCATGATTAGACATTGTAAAAAAAAATTGTAAATTTGATATCCCGAACACGAAGTTTTCATTCAAAAACTGGTACATTAAATTTAATGTACAATTGTGATGAAAAATTAATACACTTTTTAAGTTAAAGTAAACTAAATTATGAAAAGTTAATAACTTTCATAGTAAAATTGTAGTAAATTATTAAAAATAAATCCCAATGTGTATAATACATTGAACATAAAGTTTTCATCGCAATTGCACATGAAATTTAACATACAAGTTCCAATTCCAATCTAGTAAATTAAACTTCATACAAATTTTTTACAGTGCAGCTTTGAATTTTCTATTTACTAATTTTGCGACATCCTGTACAAATGTGGCAAAGAAACTGGTACCAATATAAATACCGTCGAATAAGGTTTCCCGTCGCAGAGCGTAATGGCTTACGCGGAAGGGGTGACCCCTAACAAGAGTGCCCCCCTAACAACATCGGCCCGAACAAACGTAGAAATATTCCGCATACGCGGTCGGGTAATCGTTTTTCGATAATTGCCGCTCGGTGCGCTAAACGTTGTTCCGAGTACCGTGGAGGAAAGTCATGAATCGCAGAAGCCCCGTTCACTTTTGCGTACAGTTTATAAGCACGCCCGAGGCGCTCGTATGCGTGCGTGTGAAGACAAACGAGAAAGCGACTTAGCGAAAGAGACGAAGGGTTAGATTTACCGAGGTGAGTCGTTCTATAGTTATACAGGATGTTTCATAAGTATCTTAAGTTTCTCCTATGTTAAATTTTGCGAAACGGCACTTTTTTTCAAAAAATTTCGAGATATCGAATTAAAACCTCCGCCATTGTTTTCAAGTGGCATATTTACCAACCAACTGATTTCATTAAGGAAAAAATTCTAAAATTTTTTTTCTCAAAAAACCATTTTTTTCGAAAAAATTGTATAAAACATGCGTTTCGACGATAACGCATGTTTTATACTAAATCAAAAGTTTGCTGAGTGAGACTTTTTAAAGATTTCGAAAAATCAAATTAAACCATAAAAAATAAACAACAACGCAGCGCAAGCATACTTATTTTTTATTCTTTTTACGTCCGTGTAAAAATATATAATCAACGTGCGCCTTTGTAAAAATATTTTATAGACAGCCGTCGAAATGAGTTTCCAGCGGTGTCCCCAATGAAAAAAACAAAAAATCCGATGGTCATTCCGAGCCGGACGCCCGAGTGATAAGCTCGGTAGTTCGGATTCACAGCTCCGTTATTTTCCCTCGGCGCACCATCGCCTATTCACTTTTTTATCAAACCATTTCGCTGCGTCACGAGTCTTTTTTTTTTAATTCGCGAAATCAAATAATTTATTGCGCGATGTGCGAATAGCGGTAGGGACGAATGTGTGTACCGAGCTGAAAATGTATACGGTTCGGAGAGAACAAAAATTAAAGGAAAAGAAAATAAGCACCGCGAACCTTGCGTACACAGCGGAACGGTCGAAAGTGGGGTGGTACGAAGCAAAAAGCAAATAAGACGAAAAAAGGAGGGATCGGTGTACAGAAGGAGAACAATGGTCGGAGAAGCGTTTGAAAAATGCGAGTGATAAAATTTTTCGCGGCGGGGCGGGAACGTTCCTCTCCGGCGCGGAGAAGGTAGGGGGTCCGGTGCGGTCTTGCTTCGTCGTCGCGACGACGAGGAGCGCGCCAGGATTTTTCGGTACATTTTACGCGGAGCGAAGCGGAAAGCCGGAAGGACGTGGCAACGGCCAAAAGGAAATCCCGAGATAAATCTTGAGCCAGTGTGCCCGGTGTATATAACAACGTACGTGCCGTTCGGCTATAGTATCCCGTGAAAATAATAATACCCGTCCACACACGTGCCCACGGACGAGAGCTCGGGCGCACTTTTTTTTTTACCGTCAACTCGCCAGGCGGGGTTTTACTCTCTGTGCGATAAAGTCGAATTTGGACAGGGAGAAAAATGTATTTGGGAAATGGCCGCGAGTCGATCTTCGGATCCCGTTGAGTCCCATTTTTCGACCCACACTGACCTCGACGATGGGTTATCAGTGAGCGCAGTACCCGTAGCCACTAATGCCGAATTCAGGCATTGAAAGAGGAAAAAAATGTCGAACCGCTTCGATGATTTTTCTCGAAAGCCAGATCGTAACGTCCCATCGAAATTTTCAACTCTTCGCGTTTATTTTTATATAACGATGATACGAATTTTCTTAAACAATTTAATGTTCGTAAACAATTGAATCTCCGTAAACAGTTGAATCTCCGTAAACAATTGAATCTACGTAAACAATTGAATCTCCATAAACAGTTGAATCTCCGTAAACAATTGAATCTACGTAAACAATTGAATCTCCATAAACAATTGAATCTCCGTAAACAATTCAATCTCCGTAAACAATTGAATGTTCCGCAAACAATTGAATGTTCCGCAAACAATTGAATGTTCCGCAAACAATTTAATGTTCGTAAACAACCGAATTTTCGTTAAAATAAACAGTTGCTATCGTTCTGCCGATGCAGATGTCTTGTTATCTCACGTTCTGCTGTCCTAAATAGCGTACCCGAGTCTGGCGGTGTACGAAGGTATGAATTCTCGAGCATCCTCGCGGAGAATTCAGTAATGTATTTTTACGAGTGTTTCGCTGGGCTTCAGGAATTTCTTGTTTCCGATTATCAAAGTAACAAAAAAAAATATCGAGTTTATGGAAGAAAGAAAAAACATTTCATCAATTTACAAATCATTAATTTCATGCTGTAGACTAATTTCCACTGTCGATTAGCTTAGACTTTCGAATAATTAATAAATTAACAAAATTTAGAAAAATCTGAAATATTTCCCATAATGCATACAAAAGTAGTCTGATTATTTAGGCTAATTTTTTCACAATTTTTTTTCGAAAAAATTTGAACACAAATAGAAGGTCTTAAACTCTTAACATTTTTTACAGATGGCACAAGATTTTGCCGACTTTTTTGTTAGATTTTTTTATTGTGGCGATGAATAACTTCATTTTTTATTATAAATAATTATAAACAATTTTTAAAAATCAAAAAAAAAAAAATCTGAGTGATTTTGAGAGTTAGTTTAGTCATATAAAAAATCGTGCTCCCAATCCAAGATGTGAAGGGTTAGACGTTGGTCGAAACTGTAGTGAATGCCCCATATACATATACTTATGTATGTATAAATTACGTTTAAGTATATATAAGATATAAGATATAACATATATCTATACATAATGTGCAGGTGTACATAGACAAAGTCCCTTCGGGGGCATGCAATAAACGAATTTTTCAAGGTAATCCGCGTTCAGAAACCCGCGACTCTCGGTAGGAGCCCAGCATCCCGGTCCCTAAGTTTTTTTCTCCTCTTCCCTCATCCCTGTATAGTTGGGACGAACCAGCAAATCCCGGAGGCGAAGTAATTAACCGGAACTGCCTCGTGGCGTAGCACGCGTTTTTTTTCTCTATTTTTCTTTTTCTTTTTTTTTCTCTCGTGCTGTTCGCTTTAAAGTTTGAAAGCGTACACAGCAGCGTTCTCTTGGATGCTCGGGCAGGCAAATGGCACGACAAGCGAATAAGCAGCATAAGCATGCTGCGTCAAACCCCTCTCTTTCCCTCCCTCTCTCACTGCTTTTACTAATTTTTACGTAAATTTTTTTTTATTCATTCACAATGATACACGCGTTGTTTCATACCCGTTATTAAAGAAAGTGCTGGTGGCGGAGGCGTGACATTAAACCTCATTGTTTCATTCTCTCATTTATTTCACGGAAATGTGCATCCAGGAAAAAATTTATTAACAATCAATAAAATCGATCATAAAATAAAATCATAAAATCAATGAAATCAATATATTAAAATAGTTTTTGTTGGAATTTATTATAATTCTATTTGATTCGAGTTCTTTGCGGTATTCATCTTTAATTAAAAAAATATATTTAAAGCATAGCTGTGTTGATTTTTATAGGGTAACGAAATAGTTTATTGGACGATTAGGAATCGCTCGACAAAAACAGCTTCTTTCATAGATATTTATTATCATTAAATAAACTGTATATTTGCGTACGCGACGTTGAAGGTATTTATTTTCATTTAATAAATCACATCGCAATGTGGCGATGCGGACTGGCAACAATGCGACGCCTGTCCGGCGGTCAGGCGACTCGACGGTTCACGAAAGTGTTGTGAGTGCGAAGAAAAAATGTGTTGACCGGACATCAAGATATTTTAGCAAAATGTGGTATTTATCGAATATCTAAATGTCAAATAAAAAAAAGATCGACATAATGGGACATAACGTTCAATAAAGAAAAAAATACTTAACATTAAAAATGTATTCATTGAATTTAATGAAATAAAATTTAATGAAACTGAATGTACGATCAGATAAATAAATGTATCAGATTTCAATAAAACTCTATTGAGCCTATATTCAAACAAGTAATTTTATTTGCTTTAAATAAATTTTATTTGGTTGAAATAAACTTTTTTTCTGCGTGCACGAAAATGAATTTTCATAATAATTCATCGATCGTGGTCAGTGTCTAATTGGTTCAACGTTTATGATATATACGGTTATTATATATTCAATATAACCGTACGGCAACCGAACGAAAATGTCGCCGAGGGCCGAGAGGGGCAAAACGGACCTTCATTCCAGTTTACAATTTCTTCATCCCCCGCAAAAAAAATAAATTCTTAACAACAATCCGTTTTGCCCCGCCTTCCCCGACACCCTGCAGTCTCGATTTTTTTTTACAATCGATGTCAAAAAAAGGAAAGAATTAATTCGTTGCAAAACAATTCAACGACGAAGACGTCGCATTAGCCCGACCAATCTACTGTATTGCTGTCATTATTATTATCATAATGAAATCACGTCCAATATTTTAATGGGAATCGATGCGAGGACTCAAAGCGCCCGAGCAATGCAAAACCCCACCAGCACGAATATAAGCAACATGTTCGTTAATACACTCTAATTTGAGTGCTCGCTATAGTATAAACGAGCGTACGGGCCACCCCGACGCTCTTTTCACCCGAGCGAATGCGTATAGGCGGAGGGTGAGCGAGGGTATATAAGGCCGAGGGATCACACTGTTTTCCCACATCGTTATCAGCGGGAGCGAAACACTTTTTTTCCCTTTTTTTTCTTCTTCTTTCTTTCCTTTCTTCCTCCGTGTACGGGAGAGCTGTAGCAGCAGTCACGAAGAGTGAACAGACGACCCCTCGCCCGAGTCGTGCGCGCCCGGTAGGGAAGACAGCAGGAGGGAAGGCTCTTTGTTAACGGATCGCGAACCTTCGCCCAGCTTCGGGAACTCAACACGCAGACAGGAGAGTCGGAGTACCAGCCGTCCGTTTCCCGCAAGGGATGCGAGGCCGTGGAAGCGTCTGTTACTACTGTGTTCCCGAGCCAAAACTCATCAGGGACGACACACATGTTTCCCATCAAGCTCGAGTGGCACTCAGGCCCGACGATGCGGCAGCTCTCTCTCCCGGTGGTGCAAACCTGTAGCAGCGACGTTACGTTTCCAATTCATAATTAAGTGATAAGCCGAGGAACCCGAGGACATCCTCTCCCGTGACTGGGATGACCCGGCGGAAGGAAGGATGGCAGAAAGGACGATAGTCGGCAGGAAGACGGGAACGGGGTGGGCCGGGGATACGGAAGACAAGTGTCAGACAAGCGGCAAAGGCGGAGGCGATAATCCCGACGGAGGCTGAAGGCAGTACAGTAGGACTCCTCTTAAGACAATCGTTCCCACGAGAACTCCCTCGCTGAACTGCCGGCGCGACCAACAATTCTTACTCGGTCGAGCTGGCAGATTTTTTTTTTTTTAATAGACAATTTTTCCACGTTGTTTCGCACTTCCGAAGTGAAGTTTTTCGCGGAAACTGTCAAGAATAGGGGAGACCGGGGACAAAAGTAACACGGGTCAATTGTGTACAAGCGGCTGCGCAACGCTCCTCCTGATCGGACGCATCGGATATGAAGTGAGCAACATTATAGACATCACCTTATGGCCATGCAATCACCTCATAGCTGAGTTTTCAAAAATACCAATTCGCC